>CABFVX010008114.1:0-26246 GCA_902151425.1 Timema shepardi | reverse complement strand
GCAGCTGTTGCACCCGAAATTAATATCTGAAGTTCCATAAATATTTGCACTAGAACCTAGTACCAAACTAGCAGCGTGTGAATACTTTAGTCCGGTTTCTATTATACTAGCAAGTATACAGATATCTAGTCGCTAGCTAGCACACTTGATTTCTAGAACGAGCTAGTGTCATGTGATACGGGCTTTATATAAAAAAAATGAACGACACATTTAACGATGGTACCAACCTAAGCTAGAATATCCCTGCATAGAATTGCATATTTTAACACCCTAAGGGTTCGGTAATCGGACCTGTACTTTTTCTTATTTATGTTAATGACATTTTACAGGTAAATTTTCAAGGCCATTCACAACTGTATGCAGATGACACAAGTTTATTTTACATTCGACAATATTTTAAAACTATAGCAAATAATATTCAAATAGACCTGAAATTGTTATACCATTGGTTAAGAGTCAATAAAATGTCTCTAAATCTTGAAAAGTCTGACTACGTTATTTTTACTAGACCGGTAAACAAAGATAGAAAGAATATATATAATTACCAGATAAGCTTTGGGAATAACGTTCTGAAACAAGTAAGGAAAGCAAAATATATCGGTCTGACCATTGACAGCTCACTATCCTGGAGCTCACATATAAACCATGTAAAAAAAAAAAATTTGGGGTGCTAAAAAAACTCCTACAAATTCACTCCAAACGTGTTAAAGCTATGGTTAACTCGCATTTGTCCTACTTAAATGTAATCTGGGGTAATACTTTTAAAAGTAACTTAATACCACTAATAAGACTACAAAAAACAGCACGTAAGATATTTTTCGGCTGACCATCGGTGAGGACTGCGACATTAAGCTTAAAAGGTTGGATATTTTGAAATTAACTGAAGCTATTTTTTTTTTGATACGGTTGTAATGGCATATAAACTTGAAAACAGCCTAACTATTAGTAACCTAAAAATTGGGGAACACAGAAATGGGAATTACTCTACAAGAAGTCGGAATAATTATTTCCATAGCAGAGTAAACACCACTACATTTAGACTCTACTCAATAAAGATTAAGTGACTAAAATTTTCCAATATAATACCACAAGAAATAAATATGAAAAAACCTAATATTTTTAAAAAGAAAGTTAAAAGATACATTCTTGAAAATAATTTTGACCAGGTGATATGTGGGTGAAATGTTTTCTATAATTTTGTAGAAACTGATTTTATAATTGGAGCAGAATGTGTATGTATACTGTACTTTTTTTTAAAAGGTTTTTTGTTGTATACTCTTATGTTTAGTTGCAGATTTACTATCATTGGACTGAAAGCATCTAAAATATTGTGGCCGGGTAAGGACAAATAATTTATTACCCTGTAATGGACCTAACTTTTCTAAATGTATGTAAAAAGTTAGTGATTGAACCACACCTACATTAGGATGTTTATATGTATACAAGCCGATCTTGGCTCTTTTTATAAACAACTTCTGAATAAATAAATAACTAACTAACTTAAAAAAATGCCAGGTGGGGTGTGGGGTCTATTATAGTATTTAGTATCGGCCAATTTGTAAATTAAAACGGGGACAAAAATACATTGCGATAATACCATTGAACAATTGATTTAATTACTTTTGTTAGTGTAACTAAATTTAAATAAACCAAAATAGGTAAACTTCATTTAACTTTTGAATCAAAATGATAGGGTGTAACGTTATTTGCCACCCCATCACGCATTTCCCTATATTTTTCTAATTTTTGTGAATAATTTCCAATTTATTTTCGTGTGAAATTAAGGACTTCAAAGTTCGGCCGCTGTGTCACCAGTCTGACTAATAATACTGTTTACATCCATTCAATAAAATAAAAGGACGGAAGGAACTACGTATAACATTGTTTTAAATAATTTAAATAAGGAATTTTGACTTAAGGAAGAGCTCTTACCTTTTATTAAACATATTAATTATTCTTTTAAGAAGTTTGTTGACTCTATATTCTATGTCGGCCATGATTCATTTCAATGCATGCGTAGATCTGTCAAACAAGTGAATAGCGGGTCACGTGATTGTAAAAGAAGGAAAAAGAAGAAACAAGGCAAGATGTAAATAACCCCAAACTAGCGCGCTTTTCAATTTTGACAGATAGAAATAAACATTTAATTCTTTATAAAAACACTGTTCCCATTCATTGGCATACAGTTCAATATTTATATTAAACCTGCATTGTATTTGATTTTTATCTCTAGTCCAGAGCCAACATTCTATCTTTTGTTTTAATATTATATTATTCTCTTTTGACCTAGAAGTAAAAATAGAACATTTTTAAATTTGATTTTGGAAGATTTTCTGTAGGAGACTAGGTCTTCTTCCTCAGTGCTGGTCTAACATGGAGCCAAATCTGTGGAGCTCTTAATTTAAATTATTTTTAAAGTGAATTAATGGTTGTAAATTAAAGTACATGTAGCAAATGGAAAGCTAAGTGTATGTGCAAGAACTAGACTGTATATTTTTGTTTAGATTGTGGAAGAATTAGCATTACTAAAGTGAAACAAATTTCTGATGTTGGTGTTGTTTCAATATAGAATAATTCATTGGTGAGGTCAAGCCAACTCTTCAACTTTAATTTTTTTTAAATCAAAAATCATAATTCATGTGAGAAATTTCCGAAAGACTATCTAATTCAGAGAATTAATTAAGATTTCATTTTATGTATAAATATTAATTGTATGGATTTTTTTATCTCTTCTTTTTGTTTCAACAATACTATTTTATTTTTTGTTAAATTAGAATTATAACCATCCGGAATTCCATAAGTAGGATTGGGATGTGGTAAAAAAGGTAACAATAATAAACCCACAAAAGTTCCAATAATTATTATTCTATAGATTTTTTTACTGTAGTCTAAATTACATTTTATTTCAACAATCAATTTTTATTTAATTGCTCATGATTTATTTTAAGTATTCCCCAGTGGTCTCGAGTATTGAGAGTCGTCGTGCCACTGTTTGAATTAGCCGAGGTAAATGTTTTCTTTTTATTATTTTTTTTTTCTCCTAGATCATAGGAGTGGCGCCCAACAAAAACACAATTTTTATACAACTTCATCTTAACTGTTATTATGTAAACATATTTAGAAGGCACTGAAAGTATACTAGAAATAGTAATATAAAAAAGGAAGAAAGTATTTATGTATATTTTTTTACCACAAGGGTCTATAAAATAGAACAATTAATTTGATTTAGAAGAAAAATGTTGATCCATGAAAAGGGCCCAACACAGACTCTGTCCTTAGTCCGCAAGAAATCTATGCTAAAGTATCTGATTGCTCTGTACACAGAGTCCTTATCTGTTCAACCGTTTACGCCCTCTGTGGGGACCGTCCCTTAGCCGAATGGCCTAAGTCCAACCAGTCACCACAGAAAGCGAGGTTTTAAANTTAATTTGATTTAGAAGAAAAATGTTGATCCATGAAAAGGGCCCAACACAGACTCTGTCCTTAGTCCGCAAGAAATCTATGCTAAAGTATCTGATTGCTCTGTACACAGAGTCCTTATCTGTTCAACCGTTTACGCCCTCTGTGGGGACCGTCCCTTAGCCGAATGGCCTAAGTCCAACCAGTCACCACAGAAAGCGAGGTTTTAAATTACAACATAAAAAGGGGTAATCACAGGGGACCTATTTCATCCTCCTTCAGCAAGCCCAACAACACCCTTGTCTTACCAGAGAAATTATGGCTAAGTCTAATGGACATAGCCATGAGGTAGTCTGGGTTCAGACAAGAACAAGCGAAGGTTTACAAATACAGCCCGAGGGCTCGTTTATTTTGATGATAATCAGCATTGAATAATTTGTACAATTTGGTATATCTAACTTTGATAGATATCAATACTCGGGTATGAATAACAAAGTAATTCTCTTCATAAATAAAGATACAAAACAGGATATCATTATCTGACATAGACAGGGAAAATGTCCCTATTAACTTTAAAGGTGTACAAATAATATACCGTCCCATGAGAATATAAAGCTATCAAAACTGTAAGTTAACATTTCCATCAAACTAACTTTTAATAGGTTTCGAAGATAGTAGACATAACATATAACATTAAAGTCATCTGACGGTAGACAATATAAATAACCTAAACCTTAACATTTCCCATGAGAAAGTAAACAAACCTACATGAAATAAAGTCATCAGACTGTAAACAATATAAATATCCTAATACTTAACATTTCCCATGAGAAAGTAAACAAACCTAAATGAAATAAAGTCATCAGACTGTAAACAATATAAATAACCTAACACTTAACTTCAGATAGACTAACTCCTTATGACCATGATTCCAACCCTGACTTGAATACAGAAAGATAATGGTCAAAGTCTAATCTCCCTCTTTTACAATAAATTCCTTAAACTCCTCCAGGATTCGAACCATGACCTGAAATATACAATGTTCATGGTCGAAGATCAATTTCCCTTATTTACACTGAATCTCCTAAACTCCTCCAGGATTCGAACCCTGACCTGAAATATAGAATGTTCATGGTCAAAGATTAATTTCCATCCATAACAATAGCTTACGTTTTAAGACGATCCTAGGGGCCTACAATGCGCCCAAGTATTCCTTATACCTAACCAGCATCAAAGAGTGACATTCATTACGGGCCACAAGCTTATATTTGATTCTACTCAGCGGGGGAAACTAGGTAGGAAAGAATTACATCATCATGTCGTCACCAACACCCAATCACAAGGTTCCACTCTTCCACAGCGCAGTTGGGACTCACATAGCAACGGGGGGTGGGGGGTAACCACGGACGCCTGAGCCACTGGTATCTACTTAGAATTGCACTCTCGCGCATGCGCGCTTCGAACGGATTGTCTTAGTTTGGAGAAGAGGCGAGGACGTGGCTGACTTCCCATTCAAAGTTTTTATGCAGTGCGACCAACAAGGTCGTTCCGTGGCTTGATTGTTGTTGTTGAACGAGACTTCGGCTTTTCTGGTGAATAGGGTAAGTAGAAAACAGTTGTTGGTGACGGGTCAGTCTGTAGCCACGGTACACTGTAACTATGTAGAAGATAGTCAACTTTAACTTCCTAAGGAGTATGGACTCGGTTATACAGAGTACACAACTTAGGATTCATCCAAATAGTCTTATAGTTCACACGCTGTCGATCCTTGACGTTCACTCGATAGTTGCATTAGCAATCACATGATCAAATGCAGATACACCCGAATAGTTACGAAGTGTGCTAATGCATCCCTCACACGTCCTTGAGTCTAAGGGTGACAGCAAGTTAACCTTGACACGCCGTCGATTCGGTGTTTGATCGGCATTTGTTTAAATTTTTGTCTGCTAGCTAGATTAATGTGATCTTTGATAACATATGTTAAATATACCGGTTGTTTTGGATAGTTTGGCTAATTTGTCATGTGCAGTGAAAATAAGTCACTAAAAATATTTAAGTGGCCTATGCTAATTCGAGCTGATAGATAATGTTTAGAGTAGTTTCTAAGATCATTGGTAGGAAACAGCACTGCGGACTCAAGGTAGTGAAAAGAATATTTTGCCGTTCAAATAGTCTGTTGCAGTTTTCAATCTCAAGTGTGTGTTAAGTGTAAAGTCATCAAGTCAAGTGTAGTTGACTATTCGGATACATCCTGAGTAAATGTATGTGCCCACATTTAAATAAAAGAACCAATGGCAGTGAAAGAATAATAGTACATTGGGTATTATTATTATCGGACACAAAAAAAGGTCAGCTATCTATATACTATGTGACCTACCCCCAGAATTTCCCCACAAAAGAAATAACATACAGAGGTAAGCACAAGAGAGTTATAATTTTATTATCAAAGAAATCATGGTACAACTCAATGGGGGAGTGACACTTAGGAGTAATAGAGAAACAACAAGCCAGAAGGGCTGCAAGGCACAAGGGACACCGCCGGGGCCTGAAGGACCTTACGACAATAATAACAACAGGCGGCTCCTTACAATTAGACACCCTCAAAATGGCGTCTTCAGAAAACAGCAAAAAACCCTAACAAATTGGTCTCCAGTTTCATGATAACAAATAATACACAAAATAAACAATCGACAACATGAGCAGAGAGACAACCCCTTCTCATGATTCGTAACATAGGGTGAGACAACAGCTCACCTCCCTTACCTAAACAATGACAATCCACACTATGCTAATACTTGCCATTTCCTAAAGTTTAAGTATACGTAAGGATTCCTAAACGCTATAATAGCAAACAAGACGTCCTCAGAAATATAAGTCCTTGGTGGCCCGCGGCCCCACATTTAATTAATATATAAAGATAGACACCAGCAAATATACAAAGAACTAACCTAAATCTAACGCCTAACTACTATCATGAACATTCCCGCCGACTCGCGGTCCCACATTTATCCAACCTTGACAAGAAACAAGGCGGCAAATATAAATAATCCTCAGACATTAAAGATTTCTAAAATACCAGAGGAGACCAAACCTCTATAAAGTAAACCTTGCCTTAAGGGCTGACGTAATGTATAGTTACAAAATACATTAGTCGTTGATATAAATTGAATTTTGAAAGAGTGATTAAAGCCAAAAAGAATTTGGAATATAGCGTCGATTCTACAAATGTTAGGCTATTTACCTTCGAAAGCCCAGAGCGTAATGTGTGTCTCTCCTCTGGGCTCACGCCATTATACACATTCTGTGAAAACATGTGTTCTCAGGGCAAGGAACAAACACAAGGGGGGGAGGAGTATTCGAGAATAATCTCTAGAACCAACGGGCGTAGTTTGGACGTTAAAAAAATAGTCCATGGAAGTTTTTTTTATCTGCAATGCGGCAGAACGACGCGCGCAGACTGGTGGTCACTGTCATCCACTTGGGAGGAGAGGTGGGGGGGAGCCCAACCACACGTCCAGTGATGAGGTACGAACCTCGGTTCAGTCGGGCGTGGATATTGTGGTGACGAGTGTCTCCGGTGTGTATTGTAGTGGAGTCGGAACGAGTCAAGTTGGGCTGGCCTGGTAAGTGTTATTATTTCTTCTAGGTCACGTTGTAACAAGGTTACAACCAAGCCAAAACAATAATTTAAAGAATATTCACACGAATCCCCTATTTCATAGTATATCGTTCAACCATAGTATTAGGGCTAAGGATTTCCTGAATAGCTTGAATTTCAGAGGAAGTGTAAATGTCCAACCACGTGATCAATAATGTGTTACTCAATTAACCGCAAACGGTATAATCCCTTGTAAAAGCCTTTTAACTTTGCCCAATCTAAACCCTATTAAGTTAGTGCATATGTTCCAATTGACGGATCAACAAAGTATTTATTGTTATTCACTATATTATGCACATACGACGGCAACATATACTTCCAACTTTGTAAACAAAAAAAATATTTTTTACCATTTAGCCCAAACTAATTTTTTTCCCCAAATAGCCCACTCATATAATAAATTTTCAGAACTACCAACTTAAAAAAACTCTAATATATATATATATATATGAATAATTCTAAAAATAAATGTTAAATAATTGCTATATTCATACCAAATCTAACCTAACTTTCCAATTTCATGAAAATTTGAATTAAATAGATAAGGCTTCTAATTAGTTTCATGCCAAGTTATCATTCCTGTGTATAAAGGCAAGCAGTAATATCTAACCAAGATGCCGCAAATATGTCAAAGAGGCGTTTTAATCAGCTTCCGAAATGATTAGTTATATAATCTGACAATTATAATATTATAATGGCTGCTTTTTTTTGGTGATAGATATAAATATAGGCCTAATTTATGCAGTTCTTTTTTTTTAATTCGACCATCTCAAAATAATGTGTAGGCGTTCTCTACCCAAAATGTGCTATAAATATATTTATTATGAAAGTTTTTTTAACCTAGTTTCTTTTATTTACAGTACGAAGATGGGAGGATAAAATTAGAATGACCTGAAAGAAATAGGGTGTAGTGAGGTGAACTGGACAGAACTAGCTTAGGATAGGAATATGTGATGGCGCCATGTGAGTGCGTCAATGAACTTTCGAATTCTGAATACCATAGAGTATGAAAATTCCTTTTAATTATCAGCTGACTGCTTGGTGCATGCACTTTGTATGTGAATTATTTTCTTTCGAATATTTTTATTGAACTAAGTATTCTTAGTACCTAATTGGTTGGCCCGGTCACTCTTAGGCCGCGAATATAATTTCTTAAGGACTGCAGACTATGGACCTACGAATACAAAGTCTGTGTTGGGGCCTTAAGCCTTATCATAAGGTTTGAATTTTTAAACCACTGTTTACATAACTTAAGAACAGAAAGCAACTATCATAACAATACAATTCATATGCACCAAATTCCTTCAAAACCATCACATAAAATGAGAGTTAAAAAACAATACCGGTAGTTAACTTAGGCCTATGTTAAATAGGTACATATTTGTGGTAGGCCAAAAAGCTAGGGTCCATTTTATTGAGCTATTAGTAAGTTAGTTTTTCCCATTGATGATGTCATGGAAATAATAGACCAAAATGGTTGCCAGGTCTATCCTATTATAATGATATGTTATTTACTTGACTTCGTTTAAGCTTTCAAGTGCGCCTACTAATGAATTAAATTTTTAATTATTGGTTATTAAATAAATTAATTACTGGTAGTAAGGGATAGAAGGTTTATTAAATAAAAAATAATAATTGTGAATGGTACATATAGGTTTATAATCCAAAGATGTTTTAGCACATACATTTCCATTACAACTGAACTGATTGAAGCCACCACACCCAGGTTTAAAAGAAAACCATGTCTTAAATCTACGCTAAATAAATTACTATTGAAAATAATTTTGGATGAAAATATAGATTTCAAACTTTCAATAATTACTTAAATAATTTTTATGGTTCCTACCTATGCAAACTCAACTGAACCTTTCATGTGTTAGTAAATTTAAAATAAGATTTACCAAACAAACAAGTTCAGTTACATTCGAGACGATGAGGTAATAAAATGTCAACATAATAGGCCTAATGCAAACTAGGCGAGCCAACAAAAGTTAGTCAATATTTTAAATATGTGAACATAGTGAGTTTTGTTTTAACTGTAGTTCATATAGACCTAAAAATAATTATTCTAAATTATCAAATTAAATTATATTAGTATTGTTTGGTTAGACATCTGCTTGAGTGTGTAGTAATAACAATAAAATGTAAAAATATATAAGTGAGTGTGTAGTAATAACAATAAAATGTAAAAATATTAAGTATCACAAAGATAAAATTATTTATATTAGCAATACTCACTGTCCTCTCACCCACATAGGTTCACAGGAAAGTTGTACATCATCATAAATATTTACATTTTGAAATTAATTTGGGCTAATTGTTGGGGAGGTTTGATTAACTTAGGTGTAATTTTTAATATCTTGATGTCATTTGATTTACATATTACTATGCATGTATATTAAATTGAATAAATATCTAAATATTGCACCATAAGAAACAAAGTGCTTAAAATGGGAAGAATACTTACTTAGCGTCCTATCACTGCGACTTTCAACCAATATTTACTGTAAAAATTCTGCTAGCTGTCAGTTGCACCCATATTATTGTAGATAGCCTCTAGATTACATTTTATATGGTCAAGGGGTGTGGGGAGGCTATCTAGGCATATTATTTAATTAATAAAAGCCTTTGCTATTATGTTCAGTCCAGTAGGCTACTGCATGACAGTAATATTTCATATAAGTAGAATACCTATTTGATTAATTATATTTCAACATTATATTCCAGTTTAGATCTCATTAGGTTCGACACCATAGCTCAGTCGGTCGCGTGTCTGCCTGCTGAGCTAAGGGTCTTGGGTTTGATTGCCGGCATGTCTGATAAAATATCATTGGTGAAGTGTAGGTACACCCTTTAATAGTGAATAAATTAACGGTCGAGGACTGGATTTTATATAGTTTATAAGTAAGTCGTTTGCTGATATAATCAGTTGGTTCAGAAAGTTGTCATCATCAACTTTTTCCAGTCTGTGGCTAGGTCCGCTTAGTAAAATGCCTCCATCTTCCTCTATCTCTCCACCATTCTATGTAGATGGGATAGTTATGCACAATAGAAGGAGCCTACCTGGTGTACCCCGGGGTCTGAGCAGTCTGGTGGAGGTCGGGTAGAACCCCAGCGGAAGCCAGGTCAGGTGCAGACAAGCGATAGGAGGCTGGTCAGGGCTAAAACCAACAAGCTTGAAACAGGGCCTGGCCAGTTGGCTCCCAGCTTAGTGAGCTGGGAGTGTGAGGGTTGGGGAAGATGAGCTGAGTCATTGTCAGCACATGTAGCCTCAATGAGTGTAGGTTACCACCACAATATGGTTTTCCTGGTAACCTATAGGTGGCAGCCCCGCTAACCAGGTATAGGCCACGACAGGCCTAGTAAGCCGGTGGCCAAAGAAGAAAACAACCTGAGGTTCAGAAAGTGCAAATTAATTACTTTGAATAAAATAGAAAAATAAATAAAACCCATTTATAAGAAATGACATGGTGTTGCTCTAGAGTTTAGACTGATCATGTAGTTCTCTTGAAGGTTGTCAGAGTGTATTTATGCTATTATTGTCTATACTAATTTTCTTTTCATTTCACACCTAGTAATTTAGCATAAGCTGTCTTAGAATAACTGTGACTTTAAAAGCCAGCAAATCAGTCAATCAAAATTTATTTAAATTCAATTACTTTTGACAACATGAGTGGGCTACTGACACTTAAGAATAGTGTTTTACTGGTTCTATGTAAGGCAAGGAAGAAAAGCCAATGTACGTATTAACTAGGTCTGATAGTTTTGTGACTACACATAATAATTATCCTAATTAAGTTAAAAGAAATAAAAAAGGTTACACATAATTTGTTATGTTACTCGCACTATCTGAATGTACTAGATTGGGGAGAGGTGACATGTGCTTGAGAAATCTCTGCCAGATAAACTGAAGGCAGGAAGGGGAAATCACTTTCACTGTGCTTACTCATCTATTAGCTAAATTAGGGCCATTAAATCAGCGGCTCGCCAAGCTTTGCGGATTAGTAATGCAAGATTATAAAGTATCTTTAAAATAGTTTATAACATAATTACGGTTGTACATAACACTCTGGGTGGGAGGCATTGCCGTACCCAAAAATGTATTTCAATGGTGGAGGCGGGGGTTTCTGTATGATAGGAGCCTGAAGGTGAACGATATTAATAAGGAATTTAACTTTCATTTAATGAACACACTGAAAAATTAATTATTTGGGGGAGGGGGTTGAACCCTCAAACCCCCCCCTCCGGATGGCCCTGGTGAGTGGGGTAGTTACAAAGTCTACATGCAGTGCTCAGTCTCCGACAAAATTATATCACAAGAGGCCAGACACGCTCCAGGGTCAGGAGCTGAGACCCCAACTGACTTTTTTTTATTTATCACTATTGAGATTTAGATATTAATTTTATTAACAAAAATAGTCTTTGAAGCCTGAATGAATGTTTGATTACCAAATAGGTGCTCAGAGTGTTCAACTTTGTACTTATTTTAATTTTAAGCAGTTTTAGTAGTTAGTCACTCTTTCTCCATTCTGAATCATGTAAAAATTGTAGCAATAAAGCTCATTTAGTGAATAAATACAATGGTATCGAGAAAACTGGCTTTGGTCTTATTTTAATTCTTCAATAAAATAAAATACTTAGAGAAATTACCGTTAATACCTCAAAATGGTTACATATTACACTTTTTACCAGTTTGAAAGAAAAAACAAGAGCTCCGATCCCTATAACATTGCAAAATAATCAAAACGAAGAGGGCATGTACTACCTCAGAATGGTTACATATTTCATTATTTTATGTGTTCAAGGGTGAAAGTGTAGGGGGTGAGAAAACAGTCCAGTGTTTTTTTTTAGTTTTTATGTTAAAACTATTTTGACCCAAATAAATAAAATACTGCTTCAGTAGAAACATGGAGTTAAATCTCTTTCACACAGTAATATAAACAGCTGTTGAATATCTTCTTAACGAAAATGAAGGCATTATATCATAAACTTTTTCATTCATTTAAAGAGTTTCTTAGATAATGCCGCTAAGCTCTTGAGAATTATTTAAAAAAAAATTGTATCACCACGGGAAGAAGAATTAACTTGTATGTTTCTATTGAAGCAATATTTTATTTATTTGTGCCAAAAAAAGTTTTGACATAAAAACAAAACAAAAACACTGGACTTTTCTCACGTCTCCTACATCCCCATCTCAAATGATTGCCATAGAAACTGAGATGGTGATGCTGATAGTCATTTGTTGGTAAGAAGTGAGTCTTCATCACCAATATGGCTCATATGTTTGTGTGTGTGTCCAACTTTTCTCACAGAACACCTTACCTTAATTATTTTATCGAATATCTTCTCATTAATTTTTGGGTGAAGAGCTATGTCCACAGGGGCACAAGTCCCTCCAAAGTTAAATTTGTATAAAGTGCAGTTTAACTAAACTATTTTAGTGAAGAAATCACATTTATAATTTTTAGGTGAGCAAAAGCCCCCCTAAAATATTTTTTTTAAGTAAACGGGCCCTACACTTTATTCTAACTAATTTAGTGAAGTAATAGCATAGCTATCATTTTTAAGTTAGGCATTATGGTAAGAGGACGGGAGCCCCCCACATATATATATATTTATTTATAAAGTAAATTTTATTAGAACAATTTGAGGGAAGAAAACATCTATATCATTTTTAGGTGAGTTACGACAAAGGGGGGCAAAACCTCCAAGTCAAATTTTTATGAAGTACACTTTTTTATTTTTTTTATTTATGAATATCCCCATTTTTTCTCATTTGTTTTGTGGGTTTAAATGCATCTACTTGGTTGAAATAGAAACTGATGCATTTAGTCGGTTGTTATTAAGAAGTATGTAAATATTTTCTATGTATTATAATATTTATATAAATATATCAAATTTTATACTTCTTACTAATTACTGACAAAAAGTATATGTTTTATATATTTAAAATTGTATATATATACATATACATATACATATACATATAATGATTCCTAGTTTTATTTATATGAAAGCAATATAATGAAGAAAAAACCGCCAACGGGCAGGTTTACTTTTAGTACTGCCTCCAGCCACTGCTAGCGTTGAAAACTTCTTACTCAATACGTAGGAGATATCGGTCTATACTATCCTTTATTCTTCAAACAAGACCATCTACAATACTCAGACCTTAATTTAACTATCGATTGTAGTCAAAATGGCGTCGATATCGGTAGGTTGTAATTGGAAACACGTGGGTGTACCCGGTAAACTACCTGGATGTAAATCCAATTACGGTGCTACAGATACTTCAGCATTTAGATTCCCTAAAGATAGAGTTCTGAGAGAGAAGTTGATTAAATGTATCCATCGTGATAAATTTGTAGTGACAGATAATACATTAGTTTGTATTAAACATTTCATGGACAAATTTATCATTAGTGAGGATGTATTTCCTGTGGCTAATGGTGAATCAATAACTGTTCGCCGTAAAAAACCAAAACTTTGGGATGCTGCCTACCCCAATATACTTTCAAATCAACCTAAGAATATAAAAGATTCAGCCGTTTGTGCAGAAAGTTTGTTCATCAGAAAACAAAAGGATTTTAGAGAATGGTGTGACAAAAACATAATTTATAGTTTTGAAAATTTTAAAAGCGAAGTTATAAAACGAGACACTAAACCATATATTTTGGTAATGAATGAAGCTGATGTTCTTACTATTAAAGTAAACGACAATACATCGATTGACTTTCCATCTCTTACTGTAAGTTTTAAAATTACTAATGCTTTGGGTGTTAAAGTTTTCTATAAAATCATGTGTTTGCCTCCAGAAAGCTTCAAAAGTATCTTGGACTCAGAAGGCCAAGTTGCCAACTCATCCTCAGAGTTATATTGATGAGATCTTTGATATTAGTGATAGGGCTAAACTTCTAATAAACTTATTCAAATAAGCATTAAATTCAAATCCTTTTGATGCGGGAAAGGTTATTAAAATAAAATTTGTTCTGGAATAATTGGAGCTGTCACTCGTGAAACAAATAAGATATTCCCCATAAATGTTGATCTGGGCTGCAACTATATCTTATTCATTTCCTGGTGCACACCAATTTATAAGAGTGACAAATGTTTTGAAGTTGCCACATCATGGCCATGTTCGTGGACAGTATAAACTGGAATTTCTGTTCAAAAATAGATCGAGTTCACAACTATTGGTAGTTGTGTCATACAGAACAAAATTTGAAGGACAAATTGTGACAACATGCTTTTTACACTTTGTTAGACCTTTAGCGTTCACGTTATTAAAGTATCGTCTATCTTGACTGATAAGCATATAATCATGTCATTTATACTGAACATACTTAGTAATATTCTTCCAAAGCATAGGGAGAGTATAAATCTGGTATAGCTCCCATTGACTATCTGTATTTGCCAGAGGTACACTAATAATTACTGGTAAAGTATTATCACCTACTATAGATTGTACAGTGGCCATTCCATAAAAAAAACCTGTAAATACTCTAGTTTCACTGGTACAACCATGGTAAACGGTAGTTTAATATTTTTTCTATTGAATGTAAAATATTCAAATAAACACTCGGCGTTATAAGTCATATACTTAGCTTGTTGTTGGAACTTATTTCTATGGATTGTCTTAGATTAATAAGATCTAATCTGGCATTTGACATACATTCACTTACCCTAAGCAATAAATTGTTTAAATCAATGTGAGAGTTAATTACATGTATGGAACTTAGTACACCTACACTTTTGCTGAGCTTGAAATGAGTTTTCCTCTACTGGTTATATAATTTTATATAAAAAGAATTATTTTTAAACAACATATAGATTTATTACAATAAAACAGAAATAACAAAATTGAGGTTTTACAATGATATTACAGGTTATACTTTGAATTTTAGTGCAGGCAATAAGACTTTGTGAATTTGAATATTCTGCTGTAGCTACTAGGGCTGTATAGGAGCCGGGCTACTGGATGAATGGTTCTGAAGAAGAAAATAATCAAGTAGTTAAAAACAAAATATAAAACAAGATATATACATATATAAATCTTAATCAATTATGCTAGACTGGGTTGTAAGATAATCTCTTTGATACTTTTTGTAAAAAGATAAACAATAGAAAAGTTCCTTGACTACAGTGGTCGATGGCTAACAAACAGGTGTCAACACAATAGTACCATGGTGAAAGGTCTTTTTTCTTACCAATATCCTACTATATAATAGATTTCTGGTAGGGAAAAAAGTCCTTTCCCAGGTAAACTCTTACCGTAAACGAACAATACTGCCAACGCATTCAATAGTACACACAAACCTAGTTGCAAATAAACTAAGAGTAACACTAACATAATAGGAGCCCAAAACCCGGGCAAAGAAAAGGGGTATTATTTGCGCGAACCCCACTATGACTCTATAGCAGTTCCCCGGTTTGCTCACCGAAGCTAATACCGTACGAAAGGTGTTATTGCTTAGCCAACACAAAATAAAGAATTCCACCAACTCAACTGAGGTATGTAATCCAATACAAACAACCTGGTTGTAGCCATCCAAAAATTAAACAGGTGTACATGACGTTTACGGCGTCATGTGAAACATTGGGTCAAGTTAGACTAATGGAACTTGTGGAAGTTTAGCAAGTCTCTAACTAAGACACTACTGTATTCCAAGCCCAAGGTTCATAACGTAAACACTGTATGGTAAATATACAGAGCAACATAGTCCTCTAGGACTGATGTAACATACATGAAACTAGCTATTATTAGACTTGTCCCTCATTCTGGAGAACACAATATTTAAACAACAAAATAAACCTTTAAGTTAGGAAGTCAACAAGACTTGAAGTTGATCCATTGTCAATTCGACATACCATCAACACAAATGAAAATCGTCTCCGACAATATACAGAAAAACTAAAAGCGTGCAAACAGACATTGCCTGTCTTTTACTACAAAAATTAGATTCTGAGTCATAAGGACACGTTGATTACTTTTAAATACTTAATTAATTGAAGTCCATGGTCCTATCCATGGCTGCGGTGGATCCAACGGCCCAGACTTTATAGTTGTCATCGAAGTGCGTCATCCTGCCCAGGATGGCGATGTATCCAACGCCTCTAACTTCATGGTCGACGTGGTCTTCGATTCGTGACGATGCAGTAGTTCTTCCTTCAACGCTGGGTAGCAGTAAATTGGCTCTAATGGGAACCTGGACGTGGCCCCTTATATAGTACTCAATCTGATACGGACGGAACAAAGCAGAGAAGGTGATAAACACAGGAACATAGAAAGGAGAAATACGAACGAAGGCGGGCAGAAAGAAAAATTAATAAGAGAAATCCCCTTGCGGGGAAAGGGAGGAACAAGTTTCCTTGGCTCACCGCTAGAGTCTCTTGACGTGGAGTGGCTCAGTGGGTCGAACTCGATATGCTCTCCTTTCCTTAGTCAGGTGTTATAATGTAAGCACGTGTGGCTGCCATCTTTGAATAATTTTCTTCTACCATGTGGCAATTCAATCGAAGAACATCTTGACAGGGTGAGTGGATATGAAAGCAATTTCTATTTAAATATCTCTGGTATGATTATATTATTTAGGATCCTTTACTATTTTTAATGAGAATTTGTGATATAGATGTACTTTACTATATTTTCTTGTAAACAGCATGGCAAGCGTAAGTAAATTTATCCGACATCATCCAATGGAAAAGGGTCTGCGTTAACATATTTTATTCATAAATATGATAATATTAATCCTCTTCTTTGATAACTGCTACAGTACTTATTGAAAGACAATATTTTTAACAACCACGTGTTTCAGTTTAGGGAGACATGTAATTTAATTTGACTGCGACTAGTCAGAGAAAATAAACTTTGAGGTAGATTATTTTTTAAATATGTTAATATTGTTTCTTTCTTTCGTAAACTATTAAAATAATGATTTTTTAACTGTAGCTGTCCAATCTATCTGATTGACATGCTACAAGCTCAATATATATAACATTGAAATGAGAGAGATATTCCTTAGCAAGTTGTTGGATGAATTTTGAATTGTTTGTAACTCTATATTCTAAATTTTTTATTACTAAAATATGTCTATTCATATTTGAAACAACATCATCAACATGTTGGTCCAAACATTCAAGTTTTTGATTAATTTCATACAAATCATCAGAATCTAAAGTGCCAAAAACAGTTTTGAAAATTTTATTTCCAAAGTCAATCCACACTCTTTTTGGTATTTTAGGTTTATTAGGTAACAAGTCTGTAAAACTGTTAATTTCTTGTTGATACAGTTTATAGGATTCAGTTATTTGCTCAGTGGTGGTTTTTCAGTTTTCATACCATGAAGAATTATTTTCTATAAACTCATCCGGCAACTCAATTAATTATAGAAGTTACCAAATTGAACAGTTTATTGTTTTCTACATTTAATTCAATTAAATCAAAATTTACTACTACTTTAAAACTGTTATCAGATAAAATTAGGTTTCCTTTCTTTTCAAACATGACTCCATTAGGTAATTCACTAATTTTCGTTGCTTCACTTAACGCATTGGAAAACACACAGAAATAAGACACTAAAGCGAACATTTTACTTGCGCTTTCTGAGGTTATACCAATGGGAGAGGTGCTCCGATGACGTTGGGGGGGTTAGTAACCTCCTTCCTCCTGGCAGGCTGGTTCTCCATCGTGACTGGACGGGGTTGGCTGGCATCGAACCTCGAACCGCTGCTAGGGCCACCATATGACTTACTGGCATCCTCGGGAACCAGTGGCGTCTTCCTCGGACGACCTCTTGGCCGCACCTCCGTGTCGCTGTTACAGGGTACAGGGAATAACTTACCCAAATATGGCTTAACCCCTATTTGTGTGAACAATAATAGTGCGAAAGGGCAGCTGTACCTTAATGGTTACCGGTGACAACACTTCTAACACTACATATGGTCCTTTATACTGGAGTTGGAATTTATATATTTGACCTCATTTTAGAACTGGATTAGAAAGATACACTAAGTCCCCAACTCTGTATTTGGGTACAACACTCTTCTTGTTATACTGAGCTGCCTGTTGTTGGAACGCTAGATGATTTCTCTTCTTGACAATTTTCCACACACACCTTGCAGTTTTTCAGCAAGGTCACTTACGTGTTCGTTTGAGTTCAACGGAAGCGTGACTGCAGTATGGAGTTCACTCGAACTTTGCTCCCTTTTTTAGTAGCTTAGTTAGGGGCTGCGCTTTCCTGGACTAATTTTCTGTGAACCTACGATAAATGTTTGACAACCCTAAAAATGATAAAGTTCCTTGACATTTTTCAGAATGGGGTAATTTCGGACGGCTTCGACTAACTGAGGATCACATTTTAATCCTTCATGACTTATATAATGACCTAGGTAATGTACCTGAGAGGTCTCGAAATGGCATTTATAAATATTTAAGGATAAATTGGCCTGGCACAACCGATTCAAAACTGCCCTCAGTCTTTAAGCATGTTCTACCATGTCCTTGCTAAATATTATGTCATCTAGGTAAACTAGGGTTTGAGTAAGTGTCAACACATACAATATACCATCCATCAGTCTTTGTAACGTAGTTGGGGCATTTCTGAGACCAAAAGGCATTCTAACATATTTTTACACCCCTGTTGTAGTTAAAAAAGACTTTTTGCTTGGTCATCGGGATTAACACATAGTTGTGTTTAGCCGATAGTCATGTCCAGGCACGAAAAGACTTTTACATTTAGACATGTTTTCAATCGTTTCCACTAAATTAGGTAGGGGATGAAGGTCTGGGGTAGTTACTGCATTTAAATGTCTATATTCAACACAAAATCGAAACTCTAGATGTCCTGTTTTAGACTTATTTTTTACAATCACTATAAGAGAGCTCCATAGCGGATCATGTATTTCCCTGGGTTTGATAAATCCGGCCTTTAACTTGTTCTCAACCATGTCTTGAACTAGGGCTCTTTGTTGATAAGTTACTCTGTATGGTTTCTGAGATATAGGCCTTGGCGTCTCCGGTATGTATTCTATGGTGTACTAATTGGGTAGCAGGTAAATTATATTTTTCCCTAAAGATATCCTTGAACTCTCGTAAGATAAGATTCAAAATGTTTTTATGTTTTGATTCAGTGCAGCTTCGAATTTAGGGGTTGTAGTCTCCTTAACCTCACAAGCTCGTACAATTTTATTTTGAGCCCTACCCTGAGGTAATACAAGGTTTGTGGCATACAAAATTTCACATGAGTTTTTTCCACAACAGATGACGTCATTTTTATTTACATAACAAACGCTAGAAATTATCACCCCTCGTGGTATTTGGACAGCCACAAAGCTCATATTGACAACACTTATAGGAACTCTGAGCTTGTTCCCCGCCTTTATGGCAACACTAACACTTCTAGCCACATAACAGTGTTTATCTTCCAGTGTATCGCTTTGTATAACTGGTTCTACTAAAAGTAACTTTTCGTCAACGACTCCGGGGAGATTAACTTCAGCTTGCATTATCTTTCTTGCACCCGGGGGCATTTCTTCAGCGTGCATTAAACGTACTAGAACCGAAACCATTTTTACAGCGCAGGATGAGGTAGCTAATCTCATATTTACAACTGCATTAGTTCATTGGGGCCCTATTTCGGCTCTTGTTCCTAAATCATAACATCTATGACGAAGGTTCAACTTCCATTTTGTCCGACAATGGAAACAAACCAACTTGTTGATTGGACAAGTTTTAGCTAAATGACCGTATCTCCTACATTTGTGACATTTAACCTCAGCGTAATTCGCAAAACCACGTTTTTCAGTTCGTCTGTCTTCAATTGGTCGACAGTACACTTCTACTATGTCTACTGCTGATTATATTGGGTCTTGCAACGATTTAGGTTTGGAAAGCAGTGTCAGTCTACCTAATTCCCCAGACAAGCCATTTATAAAAGCATCTAACGCTCTCTGGTCCGCCTCAAACTTTATTGCAGCATTTCCCTCTTCACTCTACCCTAAATCATACGTATTGACGTTGATTTTTTTATTCTATCCGCGAATTGCTCTATAGTTTTATCCGAACGTAACTTGCTTTGGGTCAGCTGTTCTCGGTAATACCTGGTAGTAATCTTCCTCTTGAAGCGCTTTACCAGCTCTTGTTTCAGGGATTCATAAGTCGTAGCTTCCTTACATTCACTATGTGACAAGGTAAAAACCTGTGCTTCCCCTGAAACCCGTAATTTGGCTACTGCTAATTTTTCATTATCAGTCCATCCACATAGCTCTGCTGACTGCTCTAACTTTGCGAAAAATGTATTCACACTATCCTTTGCTCTGCCTTGAAATACTGGTATACTAGGAATAAGAGAGAAATTCCTAACATACATAGTGGCTGTTATTGATTCGTTTCCCTGACTCATATTAGCATCATGGTTTGTACGCTCTTCCCTTAAAGTTTCGTTTTCTACTTTTAAATCACAAATTTGTGTCATTAAAAGATCTATGGCTGTTTGTAAGTCGACGTCTCGTCCTTCTAATCTTACTGGAGGGGTAGCCATAATAACAATTTTACAATTGAATAGTTTAATTTTGGAATTATTTGTTCGAATATAAAAATGAAACTTCAGAATTTTAAATACATCCTAAATAATAATTGAACACACAAAATAGGGTAAACCATGTCAAAATAGTACAATTCCCTACCTTGGTGTTGCTGTTATTGTTGTTGTTGTGGTGGGTGACGTTTGTGACGTCACTACTGACAATTCCAGCTGGATGAGATTGCTGACTTTCTTCCTCAATGGTGATTCCTCCTGTCCTGACAACAGCTGATATACGCACACATGCGTTTATCGCTCCATTCGTGCCTCGCGGTACAAAGTTTTATCAGCTCCTATCTTAAGTCTTCCACGCATAGCATAATCAAGCTAGTAGCACGCGTAATGTAACTTCTAACCAACTAACCTTGACATCAGTTTTAAAATGTTTTACTTTTGTCCCGACATGTTATTACTTAACATCACTTAATTCATTTTGATATCACTTTATCACTCAGTCTTCACTTTGGACACACTCTCATAGTCCCTATCCCCCTTCTGATACCACTTATTAACGTCCCTATTTATTTTGGGTGCCCGCTAGCCAAACCTAACTACTACACTACAAGGGCACCCTAGGGGTTACATAGTTGGGATGGACCATGAGCGGTGGGGGTTGGGATGGATGGTTCGTGGGGAATGAGGCTAGCGAGTTAGTCCATTAAGATATATTTATCACTTTAGTCAGATGCTAAATTACTACATAAGTATGAGGTAGTCCCCGTGACAAGGAAGCACGCACAATAACGGGATTCGCTGAACTACCCAGAGACCCACGATCGATCCTCTGGTAGGTGTGAACCTCCAGATCACATGTTATATCGTCACCTCGTCTAACCAGCTACTCCACCCCACACGAATCCAGCATGGCTTCCAACATTCAACAACCATGTGTTCTTCTCACACACAAACTTGCTGATCTCGATTCACACCAGTCAGAAGGTCCATCGGTCGCACCGTGCTCGCTCGTCAACAGGATGCAAGCTATATGAGCTATATGCTATTCTCAACAGGAAGGCAACCCAATACTCTTGACTTCCCAGGAAATCTACAAGCGTGGGACAACCCCCTGCCAAAATAAGCCTTAAAATAATTATGCTCTTACAATATAAAGGAAGAAAGATATTGGGAATGGCAGAAAATGATGTCAATGTAGATGCAGCCATGACTATGCAAGTAGAATTTATGTCTTCGTCTTTGCATTCACAAAACAAAGATGTAATTGGTATTTTCCTCGTAAAAAACCTACAAGCTGATACATTATATAACCTCATTGAAGTAATGAATATGATGAATGAACTTTAGTTTCATGTTGTATGTTTAGTTTCTGAAAATAAATAGAAAGCTGTTTGAACTATTGTTTGGTGGTAGTCTTAAAAATTGTATACCAAATACAGATAGTCCTTTGAGGCCAATTTTTCGTGTTTTTTTATTTTAGATACTCTGTTGAATACTGATGAAGGCAAAAGCATTGTGTATGAATATACAACAACCAAGGCAACATTTTCAGAGCTTAGAGATTTATTTCAGTCAGAAAAAAAAAGATTGTTAAAACTCGAACCAAGTTTATCTAGAAAAGCTCTATACCCTTCTTCTATTGAGCGTCAGCATGTCTCCTTAGCTGTTAATATTTTTGATTTAAAGAATATAGTGGTTCTTTAAACATTGAAAACCCAAGGTATTGATGTCAGTGATGTCCAGTTTTTAAAATTATTTGCCAAGTGGTGGACCATTAGTAATGTTAACCACCCAATAAAGGGGAAATACACTAGAAATGTTGATGCGACTCCAATTACTAGCATTAATGATTCAAAACTTGTGTTCCTTCACAATTTACGAACTTATTTAGATATCTGAAACTTATCAGACACAGAAGGAAAACTTACTAATGATACGTACATTGATATGACCCACACTATTCGATCAGTAGTTGAGTTATGTAAATATGTATTTAAGATGTATGGCTGGGTCTACATTCTGACTGCCAAATTACAGATTGACAGTTTAGATAGAGATGTGGTGCCTATAGAAGACTGAGTGGTTGAAGCTATAATATCTACGCAGAACAGGTTCTTGAATCTGAAAGAAAACTGAAGGTATTGAGTGTACTAAAACTCAAATCAGCTAAATTTGGAGAAATACATTTGAATGATTTTACTATGACAGTTCAAAAAGGTAGCAAGGAAAATGTAGCAGATAATCTGAAGTATCTAGAACCTGCAATATATGACATGTCTCAATTTCTAGTTCATCCCAAAAATACAGAAAATTCTGGTATGTATTGCAAGCTACAACAACAAGAAAATGATTAAAGAATTGAATAAACATGGAAACTGTAATGAATGTAAGTTAATGTTACAGTCCAATGAATAAATGCAGTTGGTTTGTGATAAAGAAGTTTTTTCATATTTCACCAAACTTAATCGTGGTGGGCTAAAATGTCCTTTTCTCTTTGTAATCACCCTGTGTTCAAATGTATACACGTTATTTAGAACTTTGCTCAGGAGGAAATATGAACCTGAATTTCTTAAACTAAGCAATTAGTAAGATTCAATCGTAGTATTAAAGATTCAGATTTATGAAATCAGTGCTAGTGATCTTGAAAAACTGTGCAGGTGTGGTGAATCTCTGAAAGTATTAGTAAAAAAATTGTGTGAAAGTAATAATTAATATTTTGACTAACAATTACACCAAAATGTTAAATGAAAAGAACACTTCCAAAGAATGTTCTAAAAAACTTAGCGGAAAAAGGAAGGACTCCTTCGATCACGGACTTGTTGAGAAAGTGAAGAAGCGTAAGCAGTTGAAATTCAGCAAGTAGACATCAAGCCTTTGCGATCTAGCAGGTAGTACCTAAAGTAAATTATCATTTTTTAATTTTTTGCTAATAGGTTATATGTGAGTAGTCTATTTGCAAAACTCGTTTGTCCAAACACAAAAATTACAGAAAAGGCAAAAAACTGCCATTTCGTTTGTAATTGAGATACATATATATTTTTTAAAATACTAATTATTACATGGTATATATTGACCAAAGGATAAAAAGATAAAAATTATATAACTCACAGAAAATAAAAAAAACTCTTGGAGATGACGAGTTTTGCCCCATTCTGAAGGACATAACGAGTTTTGCAACAGTATTAGAAATTTCACATTTGCAAATACCTTGAAAAAGTATTTCATCTTAAAGGGAAATTAAAAATACTCCATGCAGATCAAACTAATTTATTTTTTACAGTAATTAACTCATACATTTTTTTATAATTTAGCATAATGTTAATATTATTTATTCAATCAAGTGGCCCTACTCAATGTTCTCAAAGCTCTCACTTTTCCATTAATATTATTTTTATACAACCAGCCCTTCCTCTTCCTCCAAAATTTCTCCAATATCTGAGATATATTTATTTGGCTAATTCATAGCTTCCTGTTTTTCAAAAATGTCTTTAAAGAAAGTCAGTTGTTCCTTCTCCCTCCAATTTGCTTGAAAGTGTTTAGTCAACAGGGTATTCAAGTCTTGCAGTTTCTCTTTCTTCAGAGTTGTGCCTTCCTCTGTTAATGTAGGTGCAATGGAATTTAAAGGTTTGCCCCGCTTCAGTATGCTTTTTTCATCGCCCATGTCCAGGTTGTAGTTCCCCTCACTTCGCACCACTTTTTCGTAGAATTATCCTTTTGCAAGGTTTGAGCTTAAAATGCCATGCACCTGGCTCTTTTACAACCGGAGACACCGCCTCTTTCCACTCTAACACAGGGCAGTCTTTTCCTAGACGGATGACAGTTGCATGGGACCCAATAATGTTTATGTAATCTTTGTCAGTTAGAAGAGTAGAATGTTTCTTTACTTCAGATTTAATATGGCCAAAGATCCTGTCTGGCGGAATAAACGAATGTTCCACTACTGGAAATATTACCTTTATTTCTTTCGCCGAGGATGGAGCATCTTGTGATAAAAACTTTCTCAACATACCGATCATAATCTTGTTCTTGTTTTGGCCTCCACAGCCGTCGGCTACCAATTTCACAGTGTGGTAGCTTGAAAGATCTGTGGAAGTCAATCTGTGGTAAACGGCCGGTGTGGCTTGGTTCAACCCCTTTTGGTATTCATTTTACAACCAAACATAGGCGAAAACTTTATCTTTGCCTTGAGGATCTTTAGAAGAACCCTGGCAGATGGTAAAATTGTATATGTACATTTGGCGTAAATAGTACGCTGCTTGGTCGTGTATTTTGGGAATGGATTGATTTTTCTGACAGTCAAAACTAAAGGTAATTTCACCATCATTGTGTTGACGTAAATGCTCGTAAAATGCATCTGCTCTTTTTTTATGTACAGTTAATTCTGTCTTTAAGTCTTGTTTAATTTCTGCATCACTACAAGACTTTATTCGTTCAGTGAGAGAAAGACACTGAGAGCAGCAGTCTGTGGCAGGAGAACCAAAGCCAATACTGTAATCATTATCAAAAATACATCGGAAAAAGTCATACTTCACAGCTAGATTTGTACTACACGATTCTAAATATTGGGACCAAAGTTTTCTTGTACTAAGTTCACTCGATAGATACTGGCAGGTTGTATTATTACGGCGGCAGTAATGGGACTCTAGTACCTGAATAGATTCAATGCCGGTTTTCACAGCTTGTTTCCTTTCAGAATAAATCTTTGATTTACGGTCACCTCCTCTCTGTTCAGCTGGAGCGTCACCTGTCTGAAGGAACCTTTTGCAGAGTAATTGGACTATGTCTCTTGATACACTCAAATTGTTGATGAAGAGCTTTTTACACACAGGCACATTTTCAACTTTTCTGTCTTTCAAACACGGTATGAAATATTTTGTAGTTAGCTTCTTTCTGTATTCTATGTTACCAATGCGAGATCTTTGACGATTGGGAGTTTATACTGTGACATGTCGTAGTATGAAATTATTCTGTGCTTGCCTGTTTGTGTCAGCATAAAACTTTTGATGAATCCGTCTTACATCCTGCATTGTTACATCACTGCAGTGAAAATCCTTTGCAACCTTATGTTGGCAAGAGGGTCGTTGAGGGAATTTTGTTAAGTCAATTATACCTAGCTAGATGTGACCATTCTTAAGTATACTAATGAAATAACATTTGGACAAAGTTAAAAAGTTTTATTTAGTAGTAGGCCTACCTCTTATACTGTGAAATGTATAGTTGAAAAAAAATACTGCCGGAGTTTAATTGAATTATGCTAACAGACAACCCGATGGCAGGAATGTGTCAAAACTCCTGGCGTGGTTTAATTTGAATAAACTCATCCCTGGCGTAAGCATTGTTTGTCTATTACTGAGTGCTAAATAACAATATTAAACTAGGAGGGTGCCGTAATCTAAAATAACCAGATAGGCCTAATGCACATGCTTTAACTCTTTGCAGCACATAAAAATGAGATTTCTGTGACCCCATGTTGCACAGAAAAGAAAAAAAAATCCAAACAAGTTAAAATATACTTTTTTCTTTATAAGGAGCTCTAATGATTATAAATTGAGTAAAAATCGTATTATTTTCTTCTTCTTCTTCCTGTAATCAGGTGATGCATCTTTTGCACCACTATGTAGCAAACATGGAAATGCGCAAATTAAGTTTAATAT
>CABFVX010008113.1:14533-26259 GCA_902151425.1 Timema shepardi | reverse complement strand
CCACAAACAGTGACCCCCTAGTACAGATATTATTATATCAGTCCCACAAACAGTGACCCCCTAGTACAGATATTATTATATCAGTCTCACAAACAGAGTGACCTCCTAGTACAGATATTATTATATCAGCCCCACAAACAGTGACCCCCTAGTACAGATATTATTTTGTCAGCCCCACAAACGGGAAGAGTGATCTAGTAGATATTCATATGTATCGACAGGGGTTTTGTTTCATTTGGCCCCACAAGAAAAAATCTACCGGAGTTTTTAAGTCCGGGAAACGCGTGGGCCATTTGACTGGACCTCCTCGACCAATACATCTGTCCCCGAATAATTTTGTTATGTAGTGTCGGAC
Organism: Timema shepardi; assembly: GCA_902151425.1. Classification (NCBI taxonomy): domain Eukaryota; kingdom Metazoa; phylum Arthropoda; class Insecta; order Phasmatodea; family Timematidae; genus Timema; species Timema shepardi. The sequence goes on along the minus strand of CABFVX010008113.1, from coordinate 25,904 downwards.
AGTGAGTGGAAAGTGTGGTGACGCACCATCTTGTTGTGGCCACATTTGTCGACCATTTCATAACGGTACGTCTACCAACACTTCAGTGAGACGGGGTAGAATAAGACAAGGACCAATTAAACGACCGTCGATAGTACCATCCCACACGTGGATGTTGAGCTGCTGTTGGAATCTAGTGCAGCGAGTGGAGTGGGGGTTCTCTTCGTCCCAAACATGGCTGCCACGGCGATTAAAATTCCTTCCCCGATGAAGAAAGCTTCATGGGTGAACATAACAAGCCTTGAAAATTATACTTGTAACAGGAAACGATGCGCAGACCAGCGAGAAAAGTAATCTCGTCGAGGAAAATCGTCCGAACTCATTGCATGAACTCTCTGCGGATGGTAGGGGGGGAGCTGTTGTTCATGCAAAACACGTCAAACGCTCATATGATTAACACTCATGTCACTTCAAATGGTTCGACTGTGAATGGAACCCTATGAAGCACTTCTTCAAATCCTGCAGTACGGCGGTTCCTCTGAGACCCGCGGTTCACCCTTTTGTCTGTGAGCGTTCCTGTTTCCCGCTATCGTTGACAAACTCTGGTAACACTGCATGAGATGGAGTCGGACGATTTGGGAAATGGTCTGCTTAAAGCCGGCGAGCAGCCCTAGCTTTAGAACAAGCTTTGCCTCAGAACGAGTCCTTGTTAGCGTAATCGAAGCTCTATGACCTACTCTGACTAAACGTTAAGAGAGATTAGGGAGCCCTAGCACAGTGGACGTTACATTGGTCGAGTCACCCCACGTGACCATGACGTGACAAATGCAACGCGTTATCATTTGATTCTATTAAACCGTTCCAGCGCATAACGCGCAAACGGTGCGTTCCCGGACACGAGTTCTTTTTTAAAAGTTGGTTCGCTTTGGATCCCCTACGTATCTTACAAGTTTGTAGCATGTGTGATGCAGGTCTTGGGGCAATAACTCTGATATATTAATATTAAACGTGTTTTTTTAAATAAAAAAATAATTTGCCAGATCAGAGGTTACCAACCTATGATACAGGTAGTACGAAAAGGATTTCATGTGGTTTGCAAGTATATTTAAAATGTATATACCATATTATTTTCCAAAAATATACAATATATCATCCCACTATGTAAATTAATATTCATTTACTTTCGCTATACTTGTCACTAAATCAAATTAAAGTTCAAAAAAAGTTTTCTAAATATATAAAATGATTTTTTTAATCATTCCGATAGTTTCAGGGTTTATTTTTTAGCAATTTTTTTTGAAAAAAAAACCATGCTAATAAATGTCACATAATAAAAAAAAATCGAAATAGCGAAATTGTCATGTCCCATTTTTCTTCAAGTTAACATTTAACATTTAGTTTAATGTTGGGCAAAGATAAATCTAGAGGCTAGTCACCAAAATATTTTCGAAAGATTAAATGTAATACTTTTTAATGATGTAGAAACATGTTGATATCTTTAAACTTCATTTAGGGGTGAACCTTAGTTTGGAATATCCACCCAGCTGGAGCCGATGAATGTATTTTTTATTAATTGGTTGGTCAATAAAAATAAAAGACAAGTGTGAGAAACTAAATTACTCTCGAGTTGTTTACTAAGTGCGTGCGTGCCAAGAACATATGACACGCAACTTCCATTCATCACGTCTGACTGTACGATGACTGCTATCATTTCCGATCTTCTTTTGTTCCCTCGACTCAAGGACTCTGATATCCACGACGCAGGAAGGACAAAATTCAGCCACGGAGAATAAATGTCTGTAACGGACGCTTTTTTAAATTTTATTATTATAATAACACTACACACTACAGCCTTCATCTATATCCATCGGAGGAAAATGGAGGGCATCGTCCTCACCGGAGGATGTAACAGGATTGAGACGTGCGTTTAATTGTTAAGGTTTGCTCCCTTCCTTCTAATCTAAACTTGCTATCTATTCGCAACGAGGCACGCACTTCCAGGTATGGGCCTATTACAGTCTATTACCTCAATTATACGGACCAAGTGAGGGGGGAGAAGATATCTTACATGTTCGGTGATTGTCCGCAAGATAGGGCTGAAAGACATCATAGCGCAGCTATGGACAAATCTGGTTTATTATAAGATTCATTAATTTATACAAATTAAATTAATAAAGAATATTTTTATCGTCTACTTAGATTGTATACACGCATGATGACTACTCTTATGGTGTAGGTATGAGGGGGAAAAAGCATTTTAGAGGTAATATACCCGCATTTGAATAAAAGGATAGTGAGAAACTATTTAGGAAAACCCACCATTTGTAGACCTAGCCGGCATTCTAACACCGACCTCCCCTTCTTTAGCAGGCCAGTTTAGTATGAGATTGATGCCTTAGACCATTCAGTCATTGAAGCGAGAGAGTCAAGAGAATCGAGAAGAAGCCTCGATTATTGATGCCCGCAAGTGTTCGTGAGAGCTTTGTTAAGAGAGGAATGAATATCAGATGTAACATATTTTTTCGTTAATATATTTTTATTATAAAACTTATAAAAGTATCTAAAAATTGATGTTATGCTTCCATTTATCGATATGTTTCCCAAAGCATTCCAGAAACAAAAACCACCCTACATATCAACAGATACCAACCTTGTGTTAAGAAATAGATCACGATTGTTTTGAAAATGTACTGTCACAACGTAAATAATATTATCGGTGAAGTTTATTCTAAGGATTTAAAGACTAAATTAAAATTATCACTGTAATTTGGAAAAATCAGAAAATAGTTTCAAAATTCTAATTGATTAAAAGTAGTTTTTAATTTTATATTACCCGCCTCAGTGGCGTAGTTGGCTAACGCGCTTGTCGTGTTGAGCTCGACTGCTGAGGACAGGGAGATCGAGGCTCGAATCTCGGTTGGGTGAACTGGGGGTGGTTTTTCCTATATGGTTTTCCACTCTCCCTCCACGCAAATACGGGCTCACTTCATCCAATTTAACCTACCCAATTCCTAATCCATTAGCGTAATTAGTACTTAAAGCGTATAACCCGAACGGGTAGTAAGATGCGGTGCTAAATATTATTATTATTAATTTTATATTGTAGGCCTATCCCAGTAAGAATCGAGTATTGATGAATCGAGGTAAAAAATAATAATTTAAGAATAGGAATCGAAAAACTGGTGTCGTCCCATCTCTAGATTTAAAATATAGATTTATAACTGTCATACAATTAATAATGAAACTGGTGACCTGGCGGTCTAGGGGTAAGGTGTCAGACTTCTGTGCTGGGGTCCAGGGTTCAATCCTAGGTCCCGGCACAGATGTATCTGAATGCCAGACCCTTCCTTCACCTCTGACAAGACATCTTGTGAATGTGTGGAATGCCAGGGCTCCACCGTGGTTCGGATCCTACGTTAAACTGTAGGTCCTCCATTTCGTCTCACAATCACCCTATCAATACACATTAGCGTAAGTGCGTATAGCCCGGACGGGTAGTAAGACGCGGTGATAATAATAATAGTAATAATGGTGAGGATGGATAGTCACTAGCTAATGAATGTCCTTATGATCAGAGAGTTCTGAAGATGGTTATATTTATAGGATACGTGCCCATATTTGCGTGGAGGGAGAGGGGAAAACCACCCTCAGTACCCACGACCAAGAGTCGAACCTCAACCTCCCCGGCATCGGCAGTCTAGTCTCATGTGATAGTAGCGACTTAGACCATGTGGCCACCAAAGTGGGTGCTTGTATTTATTCCTAAATAATTTAGAAGTGAGAATTAGATACTTATTTTTTTATCTAATGTGTGTGATGAAATGAGATTATAAAACGTAAGTAATTTGAACTTCCTTATATGGTGCTTGCCTCAGATGAGGCCGTGTCATACGTAGAGGCAATGGCAAGTTTGACATATAATTACAGGAGTAATAACTTTGTTCAAAATGTATTTCCATCACAGCTGCACATGAACGTATTTTGAATATTGAAAGCTTTTTTATTCTATGATTATTTAACTTCCCTTTTCCCTGTTACAGCGTCTGCTGACAAATTAACATATTTGGATCCTCTTTACAAGGCCGGTTTGCTTTTCAATTTGGCTCTAAGATCAACTACCAGAAATTTCACAATCTTTTCACATTAATTGCTTTTCAATAATTTTAAAATAATTGCTCTAAATGTCTCAGTTTCGGCATAAAGGAAATGAGAGCTTAATAACACACTCCATCCCATGGCGGAAGTAGTACCACTACCCACACCATTACAAGATTGCATCGTAATGGGGAGTATTTATAAACATTGTAAATCTTGAGTGCTGTAAAATATGAACAAAGAAGAAGTTTATAGTCCTTTAAATCTTGCGTTGAGGCCGGTGTATATGCTTAAAAATATTGCAGTAATAAACATCTAAAAGCTAATTGGCATGAAACTAGATTTAATAATTAAAGTTTATATTTGTATTTGTGTATTCACTCTTGTAGTACATGCACCTAAGGGTTGTCTATGACATTAGGCCGGGTGTTTGGAAACCCACAGCCCAAACTTCAAATACAGTTTGTTTGAGCCAAAAGTAATACACAATCCCGGCACACCTACATACTGAAAACTATGCTAATACCATTAAATTGTGTTCAAAGCTTCGGCGTACAGCGCCGGGAGAGCAAAGCTGTGCAAGCATGCGTGTACAACAGGTTGCATAGGAGCAAGGCGTGTGGCACTATACACCTATGATAAATCTTTGCCGGGACCAAGGATTGAACCCCGGCCGCCAGCATAGAAGTCTGACACCTTACCCCTAGACCACCAGGTCACCCAATAGTAAACAACCCACCAGTCCATCTAGAAATGGGAATACGTTCTGAGGGTCAACATTAACGGTCAGTGTTTGCCATTAGTACATGTGCAGAGCCACGTGCCTAACTGCTATGCAACCTGTTGTACACGCATGCTTGCACAGCTTTGCTCTCCCAGCAATGCACACCGAAGCTTTGAACACAATTTAATGGTATTAGCGTAGTTTTCAGTATGTAGGTGTGCCGGGCTTGTGTATTAATTTTGGTTCAAACAAGCTATGTGTGCAGTTTGGGATATGAATTTCCGAGCACCCTGTATATGTGGGTACTTAAATTACCTACATTGCGAATGTTAGCTACCAGTGGTTAAGTAGAAATGTTATTATTTATTGTACTTAGTTTGACAGAAAATACTATTTGGATATCACACCGCCTGTAGAGAGGCATTACGACATTATTATTATTATTATTATTATTATTATTACCACGTCTTACTATTATTATTATTATTATTAGCACCACGTCTTACTACCCGTTCGGGCTATACGCACTTACGCTAATGTGTAATGGTAGGGTGATTGTGAGATGAAATGGAGGACCTACAGTTTAACGAGGAATCCGAACCACGGTGGAGACCTGGCATTCCCCACATTCATATTTGATATTGCCTAGCATTGTGAGATGAGGGGGTTTAAATTAAATAGGAGCTATAGTCTTGAAGATATTTTGGAGATTATTTTTAAATAAAATTTTAACAGCACACGTTCATAGGTTAGGGTGACGTCATCCCCAGATAATAAACAGTAGCATGGAAAAGTTAGGTTACTCTAAAGAGTTTGGTTTTATGAAATGTTTTGGTTTTACCTTTATAAGACGTATTAATAATTAAGGTACCAATATACTTTATTGAAACTAGAGACACTATCTAGAATATTTTCTTTTTCAAACTTTCCTGACATTGATGTCCCTAGGATTAAAACCCTCACTATTCGTATAGCGGAGAAAGTCTACATCGCTCTTCAATAGTGTATTTACGCTTGTGTAACGTGTTTGCTTCGTCATTCCCTCTCCGAGAAAAATCTTCTAAAGCACACATCTCCGCGAAAATGTATGTTATTACAGTAGTACTTCCTTTTTTTATATAGTTTTCAATGTAAGACGATCATTTTACAGGTAGTTCCCGCCCTATAGTTAAACTTCAACTACTGGTCCTAAGATGGTACCTTCCGACTTCTTTTCGTAGCCCCGCAAGGCATGATGGGTACCACAAATATCTTGAGTCACCTTTGAGATACCAACATGAATGGAACACTATACAATATATTTTTAACATCGACACATCAAAATTAAATTTGAGTTTTCAAACATAGTACAGTTTTCATAAGAAGGTTTAAAAACATATATATATATATATATATATATATATTTAGAACCACTTCTTACTACCCGTTCTGGTTATAAGCTTATATACTAATTACGCTAATGTGCTAGGAATTAAGATGGCTTAATTTAGATTAAGTGCACCTATATTTGCGTGTAAGGAGAGTGGAAAACCATTTAGAAAGCCACCTTCAGTGCACCCGACCGGGATCGAGCTCTTGTCTCCCATCTTATAGTCTAGTCCTACACGAGAGTAGCGCGTTAGACCACGTGGCTACCGAAGCAGGTAACAGATATTTATGTCTTTTATATTGATCATTTTCACTACAATATAAGTGATACCTATAGTTATTGATAATATCTATCAAAAGTGACAGCTGCAGATCGCACGACCTGACGTATGATTACATGAACATATAACTAATAACTGCTCTCGGATAAGATTATTCCTATGAAAGTTGGACTGTAGCTTTAGGGATTAAACAAAACTTTCTATTTTTTGTTCCCCTCGTCTTACTAACCATCCGTTTTATCAGCATTATTACAATAAGGGATAGGTATGAGAAGGATAGAGCTTTAAATTAAATGCACACACATTAAAAAACATGTGGTAAAAAAAACTACCACCAATTCACCTGGGTGGACTACGAACCCAAACCTCTCTCTCATAGAAAAACCAGACCTGGTGAGACTGACGCCTATGTCCACGTGCCCACAGGTATGGCGATCAAATATTTCATTGTTATAATAGGAACATCCTAAAGAATTACATATTTGTATGACTGATAGTGCATGTGTTGTGTCTGACATTTTTCTAAGAGGTCAGGACTCGAACATTCTTGTTGAAATTACGTAGAGTAGTAGCCTACTCCCTAAACCCAAAACCACCACCACATCACTTTTTTTTTAAGTGTTGTATAGGACAAGTTTTGCGCCTCACCGTTGATTGATTATAAGTTCGCCATCCAATGTTCATAAAAATGGCTTTTTATTAGATACAAATTATTTTATTTTGACTAAAATTAGTAACAATAGTAACCATAAGTAGTTACAACTTCAAGCCACAACGTCCATTGGACGTTTAGATAGCTTCTCTGACCTCTTGGACGTGTAGATAGCTTCTCTGACCTCTTAGACGTGTAGATAGCTTCTCTGACCTCTTGGACGTGTAGATAGCTTCTCTGACCTCTTGGACGTGTAGATAGCTTCTCTGACCTCTTAGACGTGTAGATAGCCATTACAATGTATATTCTTTAAATCGAAAAGATTGCGCCGGGAATCAAACCCAGAACCTTTGACTTAGTACACCAATGTTCTAACCACTGAGCTATCCAGGAATCATCCTGTGCCCAGGGTCATTCTTCACTCATATTTTAAGACAGAGTCTGTAATGGACGTGTATAAATAGTCAGCTACATATGAGTGATCAATTAATATCACAAGCTATAAGATAACGCAACCACCAGGACTCTGTGCTGACAACTTACAATGACAACTTACAATGACAACTGTTTGAATACGTATATTGATATGTATTAAATAGATAAGCTATTCTATTTGATAATTACGATTAAAGCCGCATCCAAATATCATAACATTTAAATCGAGAACGGGACGATTCTTGAATAGCTCAGTGGTTGGAGCATCTGTGTACTAAGACAAAGGTACCGAGTTCGATATCAGTTTCCAGGTGTCATTTATAAATTTAAATAATAAGATATTGATATACGACTATAGCCGTAATTAGCATATGTAATAGATTGGCTATTTGATCCATTATTATTATGTATATATATACGATTAAAATATCCAGAATTTTAAATTTATCTGCACCAGTGGGCACGCGGACCAAACATCAAGGTCATCTAGTCTGGTTTTCTAAGGACAGGAGGTCACTTCTCGAATACCGTATGGGTTTATTTGGGGTGGTTTTCCTCGCTATGCTCTCCTACGTTTTATAAGAGAGAATGCGGGTACATTATGTATAAACTATACCTGAACTTACCTACCTTGATAGCAGACGAAAAGGGCAGAGAAGACACGGTGCAATAAGCAATTATTTGCGGGTGAAAAAATATTTTGGTAAAAAATCTAGAATTCACAGGGGAACTATTTTTTTATTTATTTTTTACTATTATTATTAGCACCGCGCCTTACTACCCATTCGGGTTGTACGCACTTACGCTAATGTGTAATGGTAGAGTGATTGTGAGATGAAATGGAGGACCTACAGTTTAATCATTCACAAGATGTCTTGTCAGAGGTGAAGGAAGGGTTTGGCAATCAGATAAATCTATGCCGGGACCGAGGATTGAACCCCGGCCGGCAGCACAGAAGGCTGACACCTTTCCCCTAGACCACCAGGTCACCACTATTTATTTTTTATTTTGAGAAAATTTATCACATGTTTAGACATTCAGTTTTTTCCCATTTGGTAGATAATGTTATTTTCAATATGTAAGAGAAATACAAATTATATTTGTGGCCTTAATGCATTTTTCACCAAAGGTTGAAATAAATATTAATAACTATTTATTTTGATTGGTAAATGTATGGAAGCAATTATAATGGAGTCCTAGATGTATTAGAAAATGGGTTGAGATCTCTGTAAAAACAGTTTTTTAGCTGTAGATTTGCGAGAAAATCACTGTTTTTACCAGGAATCATGTGACTTGTGTTTTAAGGATCGTTAAGGTTTATTTAGAAGAGAGGTAACAGCATTTGCGTGGAGGAAGAATGAAAAAAACTTTTTGGAAAAAAACCACAGTTCACCCGACCGATATTCGAACCTCTATCTCTCCATCATCGGGAGTCTAGTCTAATTCAAGAGTAGCGCGTTAGACCAGAAGACGACCGAAGTGGTTGGCAAAGAAATCGTCCCATGTGAACCTTAACGTGGGCACAATAATACCAACTTTTGCTTTAAAATATTCATTTTGACAGTGTATGACAAAACTTAAAATAAAAGTATTGTAGTTTATTTTCCAAACTTGTATTTCTTTCGCACCTGATGTATAATTTCCTAATGAATGTCATTACAGCCCTACCGAATGCCGGTCTATCCTGAAAGATACGGCCTTCGCTCCAAATTGTAGTGTTTTTGTTCCGACTCTAAGATGCAGGCCTATGTTTACCTGATCAGGTTGACTGTACAAGACGAGACGATTGTACCTTCATGTCATTTCAAACCTTAAGTAGGTAGTACGACCTAGATAAAATTACTGTTACACTTGACATTCAATACGATCGTACGAAAGAATATAGATCGTATGGATAAAATTATGACTCTTCTGCTATCATTAAAGACAAACGCCTTTGATAGGTTGGGTAGAAGGGTTGTGTGTGCGTGTGTGTGTGTCTGTGAGGGGAAGGGGGGGGGGTTGTAAGGTAGGTATAGTGGTCTAGCCTTAGTGGCGTCATTGGTTTGCAACTTTTTCATGTTCATTTTTCAGTTTAAATAATAATAATATTTAGCACCGCGTCTTACTACCCGTTCGGGTTAACCGCTTTAAGTACTAATTACTCTAATGGATTAGGAATTGGGAAGGTTGAATTAGAGGAAGTGAACCCGCATTTGCGTGGAGGGAGAGTGGAAAACCATGTAGGAAAAACCACCCCCAGTTCACCCGACCGAGACTCGAACCTCGATCTCCCCGTCCTCAGCAGTCGAGCTCAACACGACTAGCGCGTTAACCAACTACGCCACCGAGGCGGGTTTCAGTTTAAAGAAAGCTAACTTAGTGAGAACCTCATAGAGCAAGTACGACATTCATTTGTAACATTTACATTTTTTTTTGTACCTTGAAAAATAAACCACAAATACTTAAGTCACGTATGAAATTAAAACAAGATATAATTGTATCTTCTAATTGTTTATCTATTATATCGAAAGAAACAAGAATAGTAGAATATTTAAATGTGTATTCGACTCGATCTTGTACAGTCTAGTTGTAAGAACTGTTGTATTACTTTTTGGGAGTAGAACTATTTTTATTATTATTATTATTATTAGCACCGCGTCTTACTACCCGTTCGGGTTATACGCACTTACTCTAATGTGTAATGGTAGGGTGATTGTGAGATGAAATGGAGGACCTACAGTTTAACGTGGAATCCGAACCACGGTGGAGGCCTGGCATTCCCCACATTCACAAGATGTCTTGTCAGAGGTGAAGGAAGGGTTTGGTAATCAGATAAATATTACTATTTTCATTAAAATGTCGTGAAGCAAGATTATTAGAATCAGACTTTCATTGGTGAGCAAGTGTATTGAATATAAGGCTAATCTATTCTGGTTTGCTGGTAGCCTGAAGGTCGTGTTTTAAATCCCAGATGGGTCCATTGAAAGGTTGTTTTTTTCCTTACGTGATTTCCCACTCACCTTCTAAAAAAATGTGGGTACATATTCTATAAGCTATGGATTCCTCATCCCTGCCCTATTAGCTTAATATAAAAATGTGCTTAAAATGGACAGCTATTAAAACTTGTAACAAAATAAATAATTAAATTCCCTCCCTTCACGCAAATTCGGGTTCACTTCTTATAATTCAACCTTCCTAATTCCTAATCCAGTAGCGTAATTAGTACTTAAAGCGTATAACCCGAATGGGTAGTAAGACACGGTGCTAAATAATAATAATAATAATAAATAGTTAAATTACACCTAGCGCATAAAATCATTTCTATAATTTTACATATAAAACCCTTTTCCCCAAACTATACCTAGTAAATGTTAAAACTCCAAAAGTAAAATACTAGATGTGTTAATTTGTGGTTTCAGAAACACAAATATAATATTAATATTGATTTATATGTTAGTAGAAAAATACTTATATTTAAAATATCCCAATTTAAAAATGTTTTTATAGTGTCAACTATAATTGTTAAATGTTAAAACCAAATCATTGATTATTAATTAACTTATTTACAGTATAACTTATATTGATTATTCAAGTCGATTTTTTGAACATATGTTTAACAAGGTCACACACAAAGAATGTAATCAACTACTATTGTAAAACAATTTGTATCTTTTTAACACCACGTATTACTGCCCATTCTGGTCGTAAGCATATACACTAATTACGCTAATGTGCTAGGGTTGAATTTACAGGAAATGCGGTCACATTTGCATGAAAGTAGGATGGAAAATAATTGAGGAAATACAAACCTTTTTACACCCGACCATGAGTCAAAATCCGATCCCTCCCCCCCCC
>CABFVX010008113.1:0-14527 GCA_902151425.1 Timema shepardi | reverse complement strand
TGCGGTACACCAATAGTACTCTGATAATAGTAATAGACCTAAGCATAATCACAAACTGTTTTCCTGTGAGCGTGTTATTTCTTTCTCGATTCTACGCAACACGCATTTCAATCGAAGCTGTGACTTTACCTAAAGGGGTAAACATTTCTCAAAAGAGGGAGAGGTTTTTTTTTATCAGAGAGTGAAAACCTTCTCGACATACCACATGGCAGTAGTGGTCGCAATATTTCTCACGAAGCTGAACACCGTTGAGAGCTGAAGTAAGCTTTATCTTGACTTCAGCTCTGTCAGCTTCTATCAGACGGGACAGCGCTTATAGAGAGGATGTCTGATAAAACAGCCACTTAGCCCTCGCTTCGTTTCAATCGTTTTATTTTTACTAAAAAAAAATAAAGAATTTTACACTCCGTTCAACATCGAACGATTTATAAAAGAAAAAAGGATGATGGGATTTAATCGACCACGTTAGGTGTGTTAGCACATTTGAGTCTGATCTTGAAGACCAAGGTGCGATCCCTGACAATATCATTTTGTAGACTTTATCCAGGTGAGATACGAAGCGAAGCATTTCTTTGAAAATATAGTCTCAACTCACAGTCCAATTTTCATAAATAGGGCCGTTTAGAAAATATAATATATTTTTCCGCGGCTCAAAATTAATAACATTTTACTATTTTATTAGTATTTTTATAAGTATTTATAGTATATTAGCCATCAAAAGTAACAGCTCCAAATAACATAACTTAACTTGACGTATGGAAACGTGAAAATAGATCTAGTGGTTTTTTCTAGTACACACTTTGGTGCGCAAATTGTCTAAGGCGTCATTATCACAATATACTTAAAGGGTAAAAAAACACATGCAGTGTATCCGACCGGGGTCGATCCACGATCTCTCAGTCGTCGGCAGCCACTCCATTGCTAGGGTAGCGCCTTAGACTATGTGGCCTCTGAAGCGGGTGCTATCTGCTGTTATAAGAATTGATTATATGTTTAAATACGTCATATTTAGTCAGATATATCAAATTTGTTTCCATAAAATAGTCAAGTTTTCTTCTTTTTGACGTTCGACTAAAAACATTTATAATCTTCACACACCCATCAATAGTAGTCAGCTGCAGATCAGATAACTTGACGTATAGATACATGAAAATTGTCAAAGTTTATTTCTACCTGAATTGAACTGTAGACGAATGATCGTGTCGTCCAGTGGAAGGTGTAGTCAAATTTTAATATGAAGGTTTTTTTCTGACAGCTATAAAAGCTACTGGATCTATTTTCACGTTAAGTCATGTGTTTATATCAATACTTATATTTATTTACTTAGCACTACGTCTTACTACCCATTCGGGTTATACGCTTATGTACTAATTACGCTAATGGGTTAGGCATTTGGAAGGTTTAATATAGAATAAGTGAACCCGCATTTGCATGGAGGGAGAGTGGAGAACTATTTTAGGAAAAACCACCCCCAGTTCACTCGAGCGAGATTCGAACCTTGATCTCCCTGTTATTGGCAGTCTAGCTCAACACGATCAATACTTATAAAATAACACTAATAATATATTAAAATGTTATCAACGTTGACCGCGGGAAAAGTATTTTGTTTGTTTTTCTAAAAGGGTCTTCCTATAAAACGTTGAACTGAAGCCCTGGTATCCATCCGCCCTCACGAGCTGACTTGAACGAGAGGAGGGGGGGATGACGGGGAGTGGAAATGTTTCTATGCTCTGATTTCTACTCTTCACTCTTGAATACTGAACAAGAGGTGGATCCGCCCTGGGGCTACTGTGTCCTCAGATTTAATTGTAGGCCACACACACACTCACACATGGGAAAGAACAGAGAGATGAACTCCAGTTGATGTCCTGTTTTATGACACGAGAGATCCTTTAGTCCGTCGTGCTAACCTCAGACCACACCGTTCTCTTTCCAAGACGCTTTTATAATGTTGATAATTATTAATTAGCAATCCAGTACGGCGTTGCCCGTCATCCACTGCTCTGTAAGAATTATATAAGCCTCCCCCCTCCCCCCAAAAAAAATTGTTTAGAATTACGGTCGATTTCATACATATTTGTTCCCCTAGGAGGATGTGGCATTTTTTTAAAATCACGGCTATCTATGAAACGTAATTCTAAGGTCGATTAACAATATTGCCTTCAAAAATTTGTTAAAAATAGCGTAATTAAAAAGCTGATTACAAATTTTAAAATCCTGCTTTGAGGTTCATTCGGACCCCCCTCCGTCCACCTGTGTTAGAAATGTCAGATCACTGCTTGCCGTAGATTTTGCTATCATCGCACACAAACAAACACACACAAAACAAACACACGCACACACACTTCCTTTTGTTATTATGGATATTATTATTACTAGCAACCTGTTCTTCACCTGCTTCGGTAGCCGCATAGTCCAAGGCGTCAGTCTCACTACCGATAACAGGGAGATCGGGGTTCGAATCTTGGTCGGGTGTACTTAGGATGGTTTCTTAAAAATTGATTTAGCTCTCCTCACAGGCAAATATGGGTACGGTAAGGTGTGAGACTTCTATGCTGGCGGCCGGGGTTCAATCCTCGGTCCCGGCAAAGATTTATCTGATTACCAAACCCTTCCTTCACCTCTGACAAGACATCTTGTGAATGTGGGGAATGCCAGGCCTCCACCGTGGTTCGGATTCCACGTTAAACTGTAGGTTCTCCGTTCCATCTCACAATCACCCTACCATTACACATTAGCGTAAGTGCGTACAACCCTGACGGGTAGTAAGACGGGGTGCTAGTAATAATAATAAATAAGGGTACGCTTCCTTATTATTCCTGACTCATCCCTAATTCATCGGCGTAATTAGCGAATACCTGAACAGGTATTAAGATGCGGCGATTACAAAAAGTTATGTTTTAAATAACGCACTGGTTAATGAGAAAGGTAAAATTTTGAGGAAGTGTAACCTATTTTGCGCAAAGAGAGAGTTGAAAATCATTTTTAAGGAAAAAACCTCAACACAGCCAATCGGGACTAGATCCGCGACCTCCCCATAATAGGTAGTCCAGTCTATTGTCAAAGTGACGCCATAGACCTTTCGAACACCGTGGAAGATTTGAATATTAATATTTTGGGGCAAATAGTTCGATTATCAAAATAATATTCATGGTAAGGTAGGGCTATTTGGGTCAAAACAAAAAGTAAAGTTACTGCCCCACTACCCAGTGGGTATTCGTTTGCGTTGAATCCTTATAGTTACCGAATTAACTAGTGGATTGTTAAATATTCAAACAAAGATAGGAAGAACGATTGACTTAATTTTCCTACTCGGTTAAATTATCTTTACATAAGGCTTTATTTAAGGCCTTAAAAGTTTTAGTTTCGAGATTTTTCGTTTTAAGCATGGGTATGCGTTATTAATGAAGAAAATTATCTTAAAATTGTTGGTCTGAACACATAAGTATCAATTTAAATTTAAGATAAAATCAAATAAATATTTTACTCACTGTGAAATGAATACAAAACTACCAACAAAATCATAATAATGTATCTTTGAATTTAGGATTTAAATTTATTTTGTGATTTATCTTTTGATTCCAAGTTGACATTTTCCCTTATTGAATAATATAGATAAAAAACAAATTAAGACTATATTAATTAGTAAATCCTACATAGTTATAGAATTATTATTAGCGTTGTTCCCGTGGCTTAAAGCATTAGTTTCGAAACAAATATGTTCTTAAAATGCCTTAAATGCTCACCCTTAGGTTATCATATATACAAGTTTCTTCTCTTTGGGTTTCTTGGTTTTGGAGTTCTAGTTTCTTTAGAGCCACACACACACATTTATGTTATATTATATTTCATTTATAATATAATTATTAGTTCTTTTAGCCATTAATAATATATATTATGGTTTTATTTGACATAAAGAATATTATATTTGAGAAATTCATTGGTCCTCAATGCGGACAATCTTAATGTATAAAATGTTAACTAAGGCATTTGACTATTTTTGAAAGATATTAATTATATTACTCAAACGAATACAATCTTGCGCAGTCTTTCTGAACCGCGTCTTGCAATCTGTTTAGGTTATACAAATATTTACATTATTGGGGTAGAAATTAAGTAAGAAAAATTTAAGGTAAATGTAGCCATATTTACTTGGAGAGAGATTGAGAAGCTATTTAGCAACAAAAAAAAACACGCAGCCCAATCCAACTATTATTATTACTAGCACCGCGTCTTACTACCCGTTCGGGTTGTACGCACTTACACTAATGTGTAATGGTAGGGTGATTGTGAGATGAAATGGAGGACTTACAGTTTAACGTGGAATCCGAACCACGGTGGAGGCCTGGCATTCCACACATTCACAAGTTGTCGTTAATACACGTATTTTCAGAGGTGAAGGGAGAGTTTGGTAATCAGATAAATCAGTACCGGGACCGAGGATTGAACCCAGGACCCCCAGCGTAGAAGTCCAACACCTTACCCCTTGACCGCCAGGTCACATAATCAAACTATTGATGTTCTTCAAACAATTTTACTTGTACTGATCGAATATTAAAACAAGTGCACTACTTTTTTTAAATTTAATTTAGAAACATGTTACAATAAATGTACATTTTTTGTAATGAGTATGGCTACCAAAGAAGGCCACTCCTTTCCTCGACCTCAAAACAAGACCAAACAAATGTGTGTTCAGCGTATTAGTGGAAGTGACGTACTAACGTGTTACTCACCATTGAAAGGTACTTATCCAGAAATAATGTAGCTTCGCAATCACGTGGTTACGTGAAACATCTGTATTTAATACGTCTGACGCGATGGAACACGTCTCAAAATAAACCAACCGTGAAGGACACATCTTTTTGGTATTTCTTGTCGAGTTGATTTTCCCTTTCTTTGTGCGAGTTGAGTCAAATTTAATGGCCCCCCTATAAAATAAGAATTAAGGTTACCTGCCTATGTTAGGTATTATATTATCACGAGGATACTTAATGATGTTGCAAACGTTGCTTTCAAAAATTTTGTATTGTGATAACTTTTATATTTCTAACTGTCATGTTGATAGTTTTAGTGAACAAAAAGACAAACTTTTTTTGTTGTTTTTACCGCATCTTAGTACTCCTCTGGTATGTATATATTTAATTACATTTACAGGATACCGGCGCCATGGCGTAGTGGTCAGTGCACCTGGCTATGACCCCGGGGGTCCCGGCTTTATTACCGTGTACAGGTGTCATTAAAAAAAATTAATATATTAGCGGTATTCAACCCCGGGTACGCGTACTCTCGGGGGTACAGGAACACAACCTAGGGGGTACCTAAAATTTAATATAGGGCTATTTATATTTATCTTTCTCATCTCAAACTTATTATTTAATACACTATTTTTATATGTAATCTATATTATGTGTGGATTATAGAATATATTCGACTTGCTTTATACACCCACAATTTTGGAGGTACAAAGGTGAAGCGAGATTATATTTGGGGGTACAAGAACAAAAAAGGTTGAATACCTAATCTAGATCTTAAAGTCATTTGATCTCTCGGGCTGCTGGTTTTAAAAAAGGCTAGAATAAATTGACCCAATATTTTTACTATAATCTTCAGGAATAGATTAAATTAACTTACATATTTAATAAAATTAAGTATCTCTATTTATGTAATTGTTTTGTAGCATTAAAATTTTCCTGAACATTTAGTAAGACATGGTGCTAATAAAACGTTTTTTGGAGTCTTAATCAATGAATAGTGCACTTTATATGAGAGATTGTTTAATTTGCTTTGATGCACTTTTCTGTCGAAAAGAAGATGTGCCAACATGATGTTGTAGGGAAAGTAAGTTTGCCACTTACTATACAGCTGCAACACTGACAGAAGTAGCTCACTACTTAGTGGAACTCGTTAATATGATTTAAGGAATATTATTGTTTTTAAATTTGTCTTTCTTGTGATACAAATTATACATACATACAATAAACACACTTACATATCTAATCACGCAAGAAACTGTGAATACAGCTCAAAAATCATCAACTCCGAACTTAATCCATCCTCACTAACTTTCTCCACACTTCCCTATCCTTGGATACTCCCTTCTTCAACAACATCCATTCACTGGGTCACACGTGCTCTTTTATTATTATGTAGCGTGTCAATCAGGTTGATTGATCACCTACAACGGAAAAATCTAACTATTTATCAATATTCGTGTAATTGGGTGCCACGTTGGGGCTATATGGTGATATTAAAAGATAAACTACCTCAAAGTTGTACTCTAATACAAAACGGCGTATTGGCCTACATTCAAAAACACGTGGATTTGTAAAAAATTAATTTACATTTTTATAATTGCGGTTCTAGATATCACAAAACAAGACTAATCTTATTAAAGTTATGAAGATTAGATTATTATTATGAAGAATAATATTTGTGAATATGGGCCCTAATTATTTAAAAGAAAACTACCCAAAACTTACAACTAACCACGTGGCTGTTAAAATAATTTAAATAATATACTTCTATATCATGTCTTCTCGTAAAACAAACTGTGAAAATCAAATAACTAAATTAATACTGATACATTATGATACAGAATATATGTGTATAAAACTCACCCAAGGACAGATGCCGTCAGATCTCATTTACTCATTTCACAAAACAGAATTTCTATAATGGCTGCTCCACGTGGTTCAACTTCGGCTCACGCAGTTGAGAAGAAAAGGACCAAAGTGAAAGACGCACTGTGCCACGGCGCAGCTCGACCATGCGCCTCTGGTGGTCGACTGAAGAAGCTCATTTTTTTTCTAAAACCCCCTTCTCTTTGCCCTATCTTTCGTTCTCCCTTATTTTACCTCTGCTTCGTGATTCATTCTCCGTTATTCCTTTTCATGTTCATATCTGATTTGTCGCTATATAAGAGTAAGCGCCTTGAGCACTTTTATGCACAACACCTTGTATCAGCTCAGGAACTAGGACGAAGCGCTGCCGGCGAGGAAAACACCAAGAAGGACCATGGAGTTTGTGGCGACGGATTCACCGCCCTAGCATCGACGGCGCTGAATCAATCGTCGGGATCAACGAGCTGGACACCAGGACAACTTAACCAGGGTATCAGTATCCAGCCGGGGTCGTTTAGCCACAAGCATGTAGTAGGAAGATACTTTATTTTGTTTAATATGTTGTAAATAGTTATTTGGAAGGCTTTTTAATTTTGCAAGAGAAATGTTTCTCTTTATTAGATTTGTTTCATCTTCAGAACTAGCTAACGCTAGAAGTATTTCACCTGTCTGACTGATTGACAAGTCAAATGTTAAGGACTCTTAAAGTCAATTGCTGAGTGCATTATTATTTTTGTTCTATTTTGTTAGACCAAGTAGCTTATTCAAAAACTAGCTAACTTCGTTATGCTAGAAGTACCTTGGCTATATTTCGCCTTTAAGTCCGATGGACATGTAAAATTTAAATGACTCATAAAGTCAAATGCTGAGTGCATTATTGTAATTTTGGTCACGGTCCTAACGTCCGTGCCTCTCACTTGGAAAATGTGAATTTTAGTGTGGTAAATGTACACTAAATCGCAAGTTCCTATAAATCTTTAAAAGGTAATATAGTTCATGACACCCTAAACGTCATGTGCATCAGTACTTTGTTATTGATGGTTATCGCCAGGAAGTCTGTTTCTTTCTTCTGCCTTACGCAGTGCAGTTGTAAATCATAGAGGCTTGACTGAGCAGTCAATGTTCTTTATAGGTATTAGTTTGGGTGCGCAACCCGTGGAAAGTGACTGTTTGTCATAGTTGGGCCCGCGCAAATTATATTTTGTTTTACCCAGTAAATAAGTTCTCAAATTAGGTGATTGTTCAAAAATTAGGTTGATGTACTATTGAATGCATGGTAGTACCGTATAGGGAAAATGTCCTGCCATAGTACTTTAATGACTTCTGGCCCTTAGCCATCATCCAGCTGGATTCACCAGCCTACTATCCTACTGTATTAGTAACACTAAACCTTGTCAAGTGAGACTGTGTAAATGTTATACTGTAAACTTGTTCTATATTTGCTTTAACTAATTCTTATATTACTCTCCTTTTAGAAATTCTACTGCCTCTTGACTGGTCACTGTGTTGCCCAGGTCACTGCAAGTAATCAAGTAATCACTCAAGGATATTTAACTTGAGAAGAGAATTAATATGCTATCACTTTCTGCCTTTGTAAAAATTGTAAAATGTAACCATTTTTTATGTCTACTAAATAAATCTATTGTGAAATTGAAATGTTAAGTTTTCTAATTTAATTAGTAGTTGTAAAGTTTGGTACAATTAAAACTATTAATGTTGCTCTTTTTCCACACATTTAGCACCGGCTTACATGGGCTACCCCTTCCTTTTGATCCACACACTCTACCTTCATATGTTGCCAACTCGGGCCCGATGTTTCGTTCGTTGAGTGGACGTGATGGTCGGCTCAATCAAGACTCGAGTACTTCTCGATCCACTGTCGATATCCGCCTTACTGAGTGGTCTCACAGTTTATCAGATTAGACCCACAGATCTACTTTAGAGTGAACTAAGTCTACTTGGAGAGATTTTGTTTGTTTCGTGCATTTGTTTGGGCTCGTATCAATGCACTGCGTGGAAGGAGGGTGTAAAATCATGTAGGGGGGACGGGAGGGAGGCAGTCTGGGCTGGGATCTGAACCTAGTCCTCCATGTCACCATAAAACCAGACTAAATGAGCTTGACGTTTAGGCCAGGGGGACGCACAGTTAGATTAAAGCGCACAACGTATTCAAATTATTTAGCGATTAGTTTTTATCTCCCTGTCCAACACATTGGAAGAACAAGGCCAAATCACTTTGTATTATGAATCCTTTATATACTCCCGAGCTAACGCCATGGTGTGTATGTATATATCTCTACGTACACACATACATATACATACATATATGTTCTCCTTAAACTAAGTTAATAAAACCACAACACCCATTTACTCTAACAAGATCCCATTAAATGTTCTCCATTTGTGAAACAGGGGGTTAGTAATTATAGTGAGCTTTGGCC
The DNA here is from genome assembly GCA_902151425.1 of Timema shepardi. NCBI lineage: Eukaryota > Metazoa > Arthropoda > Insecta > Phasmatodea > Timematidae > Timema > Timema shepardi. Next base: position 5,466 of record CABFVX010008113.1, on the reverse strand, counting down.
AGTCCCTGTTGCAAATATTTCTTGACAAACCAAAAGGACAATCTTCATACAGATATACTGCATGCAGAGGTTTGAAATTTAAAAAATAATAGCCCCTGTGCATGAACACGTGTACCTTGAAGCCAGAATTTTAATGTTTGGATTTGATTTTTTATTAATCATTGGTGAAATGTGGGTTTCTATTTTCACAGTGATAAATTAATGCCCGGGGGCTGGATGTTTTGTCTGTTCTAGATTTTAGTTAGTTTACAAGTCTTTTGATATTATCAGTTGGTTCAGAAAGTCCACGCTAAATACCTCAAACAAATGAAATAATGAGGGGAAAAACTAATACACATATATATTGGTTTTAGGAATGGGTGTATAGGTGTAATGTTCTAGGTTAAGTTAGTAACTGGCTAACTGATTTAGTTTGTGAGTTATGAAAGTACACTTTAAATTCACACACACAAAAAAAAATACAACTAATCATTCATTTGCTTACATATATTTTTTATTCTTTTTTAAAATTTGTAACAACATACGTGTATAATTATAGCTTATGAATTATTTTGACTAAATCCAATTACAATTATTTTTTTATCTATTTAATGTGCACATTTTTTTTCAAATATTCCGATTAAAATGCTTCATCTAAGTAAAGAAAAAAATATTGAAAACAAAATTAATCAACATGATCATAATTTAAATGTGGATGATCTGCTTTTGTGAACGTTGAAAGGGAATTAATGTTCTAGATATACACAGCAATACGATTGAATAAAGAATGTTAGGAAAATTATTGTTGAAAAACAAGCTGATGATGGGTCTGAAGGTGATAATTTAAATGAACTGTTCTAACCCTTATGAAGATATTGTTCTATGCTCATATTTTCAGCTAAACAGCAGGTAATAGTGTACGTTATTTTGGTTTAGTGTGCGATACCACTAATAGAGTTACTCCGTGACTATCGCGGACAAACGAATGTCTAACGTGTGTTACTTTGCCTCAGGACAGCGAAGTAGGAGTACGAAGTCTGCAGAACCTGCGGAAACAAACACAACACAATAATGTATGTAACTACAAGTTACAATTTTGTTTTGTAAGGCCCTCCATCCTACCAAATCATGTGTATGGATCATGTATGTACTCTCATGGAGGGGGAAGAGAAGAAATGTACCAACATTTGCGTGGAATTATAGTAGGAAACCATTTATAGGGGGAAAAAGCACCCTAAGTACACCCAACTAGGATTCAAACCCCTATCTCTCCAATACCGGGAGTCTATTCTCTTGTCAAAAGGAAACCTTAAGCCACGCGACCACTGTTGCGGGTAAGTAAAACTGGTCTTAAGATTTAGTTTATGCACTCAACATATTTTCAGTGCTTTATGGAAGATCTGTGCTTTGAATTTTTTAAGATTTTTATGAAAATTATTCACATTCGTGTTTGACACACCCAAACCCTCCCTTGGGTTCTGTTATTGCTTAGAGTAATACTAGCTCTGCTCGTAGGGGGCTCCGCCCGCAAGCCCCCTGTGGGTTTTCTTTGCAAGTGGATGCAAACTAATGTAATTCCAGCGTTACTTTGAACATAATAACTTAAAGTTACCGGTATTGTATTGTATATACAGCAACGACTTTAAAGTTGCTCCACCATATTGAATTTTTTTCGGGGGTTAAAGATTAAATTTTCTCGTCGGTTACAGGCTAGAAGCTGTAAGTTTTCCAAATTTCAAGTTTCTAGCTCATCTGGAAGTGGGTGAACATTAATGTCAGTGAGTGAGTCAACCATGTGGCTTTATAGTAGTATAATATTAACATTTAACTAAACAGAGTAATATACTAAAAGGAACAGAATAAAGTTTGTCGTTATCGAAATGACGCCATGTAGAAGACCGACAGAAACAGGAAGTGACGTATTATCTATCTCTCGAGACGAACAAAGTAGCCAGCTCAGGACTACGTGAGTCGTATGTCCAACAGGTGCACCACTGCCTGAATATGTTTAACTTGCCAACTTACCCCAGTAAAGGCCCATCATGGAAAGATGTTTAACTTGTCAACTTACCCCAGTAAAGGCCCACATGGAAAGATGTTTAACTTGTCAACTTACCCCAGTAAAGGTCCACATGGAAATATGTTTAACTTGTCAACTTACCCCAGTAAAGGCCCACACGGAAAGATGTTTAACTTGTCAACTTACTCCAATAAAAGCCCACATGGAAAGATGTTTAACTTGTCAACATACCCCAGTAAAGGTCCACATGGAAAGATGTTTAACTTGTCAACTTACCCCAGTAAAGGCCCACATGGAAGGATGTTTAACTTGTCAACCTACCCCAGTAAAGGCCCACATGGAAAGATGTTTAACTTGTCAACCTACCCCAGTAAAGGCCCACATGGAAAGATGTTTAACTTGTCAACTTACCCCAGTAAAGGTCCACATGGAAAGATGTTTTAACTTGTCAACTTACCCCAGTAAAGGCCCACATGGAAAGATGTTTAACTTGTCAACTTACCCCAGTAAAGGCCCACATGGAAAGAGCTCCAAACATTCCGGCAGTGATAGCGGCCGGTTTCTGAGACCTTCTCATGATATTTTGAATGCGGAACTTGAACTTCGGAGAGGAATCGTACCATGGGCATTTATAGGCTGCCATTCCCACTTCGGAGCTCTGGAATAAACGTACGCTTTTACATCGCGTATCTTAAAAAGGGGATGAATTATGTTTATCTACAAGAAACATTGAATTTTCCACACTTGAAACATGACCCATCAATATTAACAGCTTTGAAAATTATGTCATATAAATTGAATGTCATTGAATAGTGGTTTTTTTTATTTAGTTCTTGTATTTTAGAAAATATAATACATGGCTTAGCAGACCATCTCACTCAAGAATAGAACCCAACTTATGTTTGGAAAGATGTTTAACTTGTCAACTTACCCCAGTAAAGGCCCACATGGAAAGATGTTTAACTTGTCGACCTACCCCAGTAAAGGCCTACATGGAAAGAGGTTTAACTTGTCAACTTACCCCAGTAAAGGCCTACATGGAAAGATGTTTAACTTGTCAACTTACCCCAGTAAAGGCCCACATGGAAGGATGTTTAACTTGTCAACTTACCCCAGTAAAGGCACACATGGAAGGATGTTTAACTTGTCAACTTACCCCAGTAAAGGCACACATGGAAATATGTTTAACTTGTCAACTTACCCCAGTAAAGGCACACATGGAAAGATGTTTAACTTGTCAACTTACCCCAGTAAAGGCCCACATGGAAAGGGCTCCAAACATTCCGGCAGTGATAGCGGCCGGTTTCTGAGACCTTCTCATGATATTTTGAATGCGGAACTTGAACTTCGGGGAGGCATCGTACCATGGGCATTTATAGGCTGCCATTCCCACTTCGGAGCTCTGGAATAAACGTACGCTTTTACATCGCGTATCTTAAAAAAGGGGATGAATTATGTTTATCTACAAGAAACATTGAATTGTCCACACTTGAGACATGACCCATCAATATTAACAGCTTTGAAAATTATGTCATATAAATTGAATGTCATTGAATATTGTTTTTTTTTTATTTAGTTCTTGTATTTTAGAAAATATAATACATGGCTTAGCAGACCATCTCACTCAAGAATAGAACCCAACTTATGTCACAGCCCTGAACTAGATTGGGATGTTTATTTAAATTTGTTGAATCTACTTGACTGAAAGAACTGACCAAGCAGCCTCGCTGTAGTGAATTAGTTAACATTAAGAAAGAATGCTGACTACTCATAACAGTCTTGTTTCCCAGTTGTGCAGTAACTGGGCCAGATTGGACTATGAGATTGATAAGAGTACTTTTATCAGGGTTTTACTTACCTCGACTGCTATTTCATTGGCGTACCAGCACATCAGTCCCTGTTGGAACACCAAGCATCCAAGGAAAAAACTTTGAGACAAGAACAGAAAGCTACGGGCTGAAATCTGTTGACATAACAAAATAAATAATGCTAATTTTTATGTACCAACTTTCATATACTACCATCTTTTGTTTATTGCTATATATTATGCCTCTCCCCCTCCCTGGACATTTTCCCTTCCTTGGGGATTTACTAGGTACAACACTTGGTAGCCCTGTATTCTTCATCGACGCGGCATTTTCTAAAAACATATCCCCTGCTGTCGGCGAGGCCACAAAGCAGATAATCTGCCTGCGGACAGTCGGGAGTTTACTGTGTATTATAAGCCATGTAAGGTTACCTGGTGGTCTAGGGGTAAGGTGTCGGACTTCTGTGTTAGGGGTCCGAGGTTCAATACTCGGTCCCGAAACAGATTTATCTGATTGCCAAACCCTTCCTTCGCCTCTGACAAGACGTGTATCAATCACAACTTGTGAATGTGGGGAATGCCGGGCCTCCACCGTGGTTCGGATCCCACGTTAAACTGTAGGTCCTTCATTTCATCTCACAATACCTCTACAATTACATATTAGTGTTGTGCGTATAACCCGAGCGGGTAGTAAGACGCGGTGCTAATAATAATAATATAAGCCACGTAGTGTTCATTCTGTAGCTTTCCCCATTTCCGTGTTTGTTTGATCTTAGTTAAAATAATAGTTATCTCAGACTACTCCTTGCAGTTTGGATGTTTGTGGACATTTTCTAAAAAAGACTGGTTTGTGCTGGTGTTAAAAGGGGAGGAGATGTGTCATCTTCAATGAACCGTTTCCAATGATTCATTTTTTATGAAAATGAAAGGAATTTGTTCACATGTGTCATTAATCATGATTAGTTTGATCAACTGCCGTTTTATTTATGGAAATGGCGCCGTGTGGAATTAATGGAGCTGCTGTTTGTGAAATATGTGTGCAGTCATCGCAAGAGATAAAAATTTAGTAAAAAAAGAAGAGTAAATGAATAGAGAATTAAATTTAATAAAACGTCGCAAATGATTGCAGAGTAGCGTTGCAATTTTTTGATAATTAATTGTTAGGTGTATATTTTTTATAGTCTTGAACCAATTGTACTGTTAAACTATTGAGCCAAAATGGTTATATTATTGTAAAATACAAAGCAAAGTATGAATATTGTACCACCCCAATTCGAGCTACCGCTCATGGGATTAATGACACGAGAGATAAATAAATAAAATTAACTAAATCCTTACATTAATGAATTCAGTATTTCTTGCACATGATCTTACTGTTCATTTTGTTAATTCGTTTTTCAATAATGATCATATAAATTGAGAAAAAGAACTACTTTTCATCCTTAAATGAAAACTTTAAATAATGATTCATTGAGAATGACCCGAGCGTTCTGCCATTCATTTGTATTTATCTTCCAACGATTCATTGAGAATGACACGAGCGTTCTGTCATTCATTGTATTTATCTTCCAACTATTCATTGAGAATGACACGAGCGTTCTGCCATTCATTGTATTTATCTTCCAACTATTCATTGAGAATGACACGAGCGTTCTATCAT
>CABFVX010008112.1:9311-26263 GCA_902151425.1 Timema shepardi | reverse complement strand
CACTTAACATGCTTTCCTACTCAAATGATTATAAAAAAAGATACGGACCCCACCAGTAATCGAACCAAGTTATCTCAATGACTTACTGACAACCTTTGAAGAACCTTTCGAAACGCTTTCCCACAATCCATCAAAATATCTGTTCTCAGGAACGGAGCATAAAGGAAATTCCTCAACAGTTTTAAAAATATATTTTATATTTCCTTACAAACCCATTAATCAAAAGTAAATGGGCTTTTTTATATTGTGACGTCAGTAATAAAAAATCAATTAGCTGTGATTAATAGGTTTATAGTCCTTATTAATTTTTGAAAAACAAATTAAAACTAGCCTTACTTCTTATTTTAAAAAAAAACTAAAATAATTATGTATATAAATCGGTTGGTGGAAAAACAAAGGCGTATATATTTTGTTTGCGAATGTTTCTTTACTAAAAAATAAAAATAAAAGATAGCAACGTAGCTGTGACAATCTACTTGACAACATTAAATAATTAGCTGCAGCTGGTTATAACGTATAGTCCGTTCCTAGTTAGTGTGACCTTTTTCAGACAATATCTAAATAAATGTTTTCCACGACAGAATTGCTTATAGTCAAATGTCTAAAATTCACAAATATTATAGTATTTGTTTAGTTTTAGTGAAATTACTTGTATTTTTCCTGTTTTCAACCAGATACAAAGAATGTCTTGTATTTCCCCGGTTTTACGGGTACGTGCATGAGAGACCTGTTTATTGTTTTTTGCTTTGGCTGGAATCGAATTATGGATCCTAGGTTCGGGAGACAGACGCAATAAAGACTGAACTAACGTTGTTTCAAGAACTGCATATTATTCATTCATATTATATCAGATACATTTTTGACAGTGGATTAACATAAGTGTACATTAAACTATAATATGATTTTGTTAGTAAGAACAGTAGAATTTAGTTACTAAAGTTACTAAAACAGTTTTAATATATTCATACATCAAGTCACGTTATCTGCAACTGTCATTTTTGATAGATATCATCAATACCTATAAAATAACACAAATGATATTGTAAAATTTTAACAAATTTATCCGCAAAGAAATATGATTTTCCAACCAAAATCAGGATATAATTCTAGAGAGCAAAGTAAATCATCAACAGTATTTAACAGCGGTTATTAAACTTCTGGCTTATATTTAGAAATCCCAATTTAATTATTTTAAAAAAAATGCTTAGGCCATATACAAATGGAAACATTTTATTAGTTCCAAAACATTTGTTTAACCAAATTGGTGTTATGGTTTTTTAATTCAATGACACTGTTGGTGAGCCCGTTTAATGAGTTTTTGCCCCTTTGACTAAACAAATATTTTTAATTTGTGTGACAATTTATGTTCCAGTTTAATCTAGGTGTTAACATTTTTTAATACCTTGCGATTGTGGATGATTTTTTTTTTGTAATATTTTACCTATTTTTCTTTTTAATATGTAGGTTTTAACATTAAGGTAAGTTTACCCGCGTATAGTTACCAAAGTAAGTAACTAAATAGAATAGTAGAGTAGTTAAATTTAGTGCTTTAAGTTTTTAGAGTATATATACAAACATTTTAGCATCAAAATGGTGAAACTTATTTAACTCTACAGACTTTTACTGTATTCCTTTAGGTCTGTTCTAAATAAATAAAAACGTAGAAATGAAATTGAAACGAATGTGTTGAAAAGTGATTTAAGTTACATGACTAACGATAGTGTATCCACGAGTGATGAGTCCCTTGTCCGCAGATAATTTAAAAATTTAGAAAATAGCCTCCGGGGGAAAAAACGGACTTCCAAAGGTCATATGATTTTAAGCATGGACCAATCGAAATATTTTCCTGAACTTTAGGCAAACATTCCAAAAAGATCGCTACCAGATTGAGGATATACGCGATGAAACAATCACGTTTGCTAAAAGGATTCTAAATTTTATCGGAGGTTTTCCGTCGACCCTCGCTTAAAGGTTTGCGCCTGTTCACTAGATGGTGCCATATATTGATGATCGATTCATAGGCGATGAATCATATGCCATGAATCATAGGCCATCAATCGATTCAATAGTTTGGTATTCAATATGAATTAATATACTATTTTATAGATTTCTTTGACGGCTTCACTCACTTTTCAAGCTCACGTGTGTAATATGGTTGTTTAAATAGTTTAAATATATTAGTTCAATCTTCTATACTAATAAAATAAAGCGTTTGTCTGTCACGAGCATTGCGTGATATCTACAGCACAAAGGGCTACAATTTTAAAATTATCAGCCATTGTGTACAAACATATGCACCTCGAAGCCGGAATTTTCAATTTTTTATTTAATTTTTTTAAACTAATTAACTAATTCGGAAGAAATAAAATGAATAGATTTTTTTTCTGTCTGTTTGAAACAAAGAAAAGCGTTGCGAGGTAACCACGCAATGCATTGTGGTGCTACCCCGGCAAATGCCGCGGGTACTTATGATAGTAAATAATAATTTAAAGACATAATGTATTACTGATTTAATTACGTACACCTTTACAACAGGCCACACCCCTTATACGATCAAAAACTAGGACTACCATTTAATATAAACATTACTCTCCGTACTCCCCTCACTTCTTTTGTTGTGATCTGGCAGTAACAGAGATCACCAGGGCCAAGATTTTGATGACATGTCACTTCTTTTTTTTTTACTCTATAAATAATGATCATTTTGTGTAAATAAATTCTGTTCACGGTTGCATGGTTGTAGAAATCTTATTTATGTGTAGTTATTTGGTCACTTTAAAATTTTTAATATAATTATTAGTCATATTTTGGCATTTATCTTCAATATGTCTATTTTTACTTTCCCTTGACACCTCGAAGGTAAAGTATTGTGATCTTTAAAAATTCTAACTCGATCTATATGTATAAAAAGAAAAGTCCTGACTCACTGACTGACTCGTCAACGCCCAGCCCAAACCCTTGGACCTAGAAAGCTGAAATTTTGCACAGAGGTTCCCTTTATGATGTAAATAAGGAATAAGGCCAGATTTTTTTAAATAACAACCTAAGTAATTTTACCCTCAGTTTCTGGATTTTACAATAGGTGGCGCTCGAGTCATTTAAGAACAAAAGAGTGAAAACGCGAAAGAAGTCGCGGGCAACAGCTAGTATTTTGATAAATGTCGACGTTTCATGATTTAAAACCAAAAAAGTTGTTTTATCAATAGCCGTCTGTCTGTACCTCGGGCTAGAGCCAAAACTATTTTACCGATTGGGTTAAAAAGTTGTACCATCTTGTGAATGTGGGGAATGCCAGGCTTCCACCGTGGTTCGGATTCCACGTTAAACTGTAGGTCCTTCATTTCATCTCACAATCACCCTACCACTACACATTAGCGTAAGTGGGTATAACCCGAACGGTTAGTAAGACGCGGTGATAATGATAATGATAATAATAATAATAATAATAACAATAATAATGATAATAAGTGGTATTTGGGGTTTTAGAAATTAGATAGCCTACCCTAAATTTAAGAATAGTTTAGACCTACTGCAGGGCCAAAAGAGAAAAAAAAAACAATTTTCTCAAAGTTCGTTACAGCAATTTTGATTAAATTTTAGATCTATACGTTTTTTATCATTACAAATAAGATTGCCATTCTTATTTTCTTATGAAATTTACTTTGAGGTTACTTAACATGTAGAGAATTTTTCAAGTTTGATCATCTCTCCGCAACTATTTGAGATACGAAAACCTACCATTGTAAAGTTGTAGTGCTATAAAAGATAATGTATAGACCTGCTATTTCTTTTGACAAATTTTACGAGATTTTTTTTAGTATATGTCTATTTTAAGATAAAAGCGGGAGACAGTCTGTGCGGTGCAGAGAACTATTTATATCAATACGCAATTGTTGGAAAGAGAAGATAATATAGGCCATAAATTGTGTATCCTTTTTGCTTGTTTGGTTGTATAATAATTCCTAGCACCACGTCTTACTACCCATTCGGGTTATATGTTTGTTTGGTTATAAAATACACATTCTGGGTGAGACTGCAACTTGGCTGGAGAGGTTTGCGTTGAGAGGGGGTAGCTATTATGTACTTCTGAAGCAGATATTTGTAAAACAATGTTGTAGCGTAATGCAAGAGTCTAGTTGTTTAAGGTTTTTCATTGCATATATTTAAAAAAATAGTTTCCATTTGTAAAGTTAGTGTTTTATTTAGTTGTTTGCAATGTTTATATCCATTACGGGTTTTTATTAATATTTTTTTGTTTTTTTGTGTATGTTTGAAGTAGGTTTTTTTTAAGAATCTCAAGGTAAATGTTTTTAATCATTTTTAGGCCATCAAAGTACGGTCCCTACTGATTAATGAAGCTGTGAGAATTTTCACCCATAGCAGACCACTTTAGGGGTGTGCAGTCTGTGGACAGACTGACGAGTAGTAAGGCACAGAGCACGATTTAAATATCCGAAATGTACTGTACATTCACTACGCTTACCCTAGAAGAAAATAAACTTTGGTTAAATGATTACACTATAGTTCTGTCTTAAGTTCAAAGTAGGGAGTGGATTCTTAGGCACCAAAAATATTTGAAATAGGCATTGAAATATGGGGTTTAGGCCCCAGAATAGGCACTTAGGGAAAAAAAAGCATACAATAGGCAATGCTAAATTTATTTTGCTAGCAACTATTTTATCACCTGCAGCCAAGTCATAATGCTCTATTTTTAGCACCACGTCTTAGTACTCGTTCGGGCTATACGCATATGTACTAATTATGTAACCCTGTTACAACACTTATAAGATAAAAGGTTGTTTGGCTCACCATTCCGGCCCCAGTTGACCCGTCTCAGCAAGGCCACGACTCCACTAACACACCGCGGCACTGTCAATATCGGACTGGCTTGAGGGGCCGTGGTTCGCTCCTCGCCGCGAAAGCTGTGCCGCGCCCAAGAAAATAAGACGAACGATATGCGCGTACTGGATGCGCTCCGTCGGCAGTGTTCGGAAACTCAAAGAACTATTATTAAATGCGCAATTAAAAGCGCATGGAGTGTTTGAGCATGTTCTGTAACACTGCTACCCCTTAACCCCTCCTTTAGTTCCCACGCCGAGAGCACATGACTTCATCGTGGATATATAATGACAGGGTTTTGTAATGCTGACATACATTGCACTCTGATCACAAGGTGAGCGACTTGGTCAAAGGGTAGTTAACGTCTGTATATTCAAAATTCCCTTTGGCTATAATGTTTCAAAATTATCATTCTGGATTTTTAATATTTAATTTAAACAATTATTGACTACATGGTCTCAGTAAATTGGCTCTTTTGGCCATGGATAAGTTGATATCTTTGGACGATTTGACCAAACCATATGCTGTCATTATTTTGTGATCAATTTAAAAACGTTTGGTTCTGGTAATATTCAACTTAAAATCTATTTTATTCACCTTAAGGATGAATTCATATGTTTGTGTACCCCCATCTTAGGTCAGTTATGAATCTGATAGCGTCATACTCTAGTTCTGCCAATTTGAAAGATTATAATCACTTGTTATTTATTTGAAGGTAGTTTATTACTGTTACATATATTGGAAGTTTATATTATGTTAGGTAAATGTGGGGCCACGAGTCGGCATGTTCATACTGTTGTATAGACTTCAAGATGTAATGTTAGTACAACCATTTGAAGCATAGGTTTCAAAATTAGAACCTTTGTTGTTTATTTGAATTATGTCCGATTACGGTTGGGGAGATATATGCTAATTGGGACTTCATTGTTTATTGTTCTAACTATTTGGGAATCGCCGTAAATGGCAACTTGGTAACAATTTCATATTTACCTGATTTATTATTAATACCTGGATCTTTGTTCTGACTATCATTTATCGTTATGACGGGATTTGTATGAAGGTCAATTTAACTGTAGATTGTATCATATAGTTTGAGTCACCATTTAAGTGCTTGGGAAGGCGTCCCACATATTTCTGATATAATTGTTCTTTTCACATTGTTGTTTACGACTTCAGCGCCTAACGCTTCATATGTCTCACTCTCTCATAGAGCTGTTTTTGTTTGTTACCACGAAATAAAATAAAACTCTCGTGTGACCAACCTGACTGTTATTTATGAGCGATGATAAAAGGAGAGGGGGGTACAATTACGTTAATATGTTAGGGTTTATGAAGGTTTAATTTAGAGGGGATGTATCTGCATTTGCGTGGAGGGAAGTTAGAAACACATTTATTAAACAAAAAACACTATAAGTACACCGGACTGAGAAACTAATCTAGATATCTCCTTGATCGGCAGCTCCGTCTACTCGTGAGTGACGACTTAGCCCATTCGACCACTGAAGTGGGTTACATGTTGTTAAACGCTATATCATTTTCTACATTTTCAGTAGAAATACGGGTTATATTTTCAGATACAATATTTTTTTACATAATTTGAAAATCCTAATTGTACCTCACACGATGTCAAAGGATATAATTTCTAATTTGTGATTTTTGAAGATGTTGAACTTTTCTCCTGCAACTTTATACCATGTCCTCCAATGATTTCTTCCACTGCTCCCATTGTCCTCCAATGATTTCTTCCACTGCTCCTCATTGTCCTCCCAAGATGTCTGCCACTGCTCCCATTGTCCTCCCAAGATGTCTGCCACTGCTCCCATTGTCCTCCCAAGATGTCTGTCACTGCTCCCATTGTCCTCCCCCCAACTCATGCTCATTGGAAGCTATTGAACAACTGGTAATTTTCAAACCTACTCCAAACAAGTATGCCACAACTTACAATTTCTAATAAATTTGACTCTTTCAGTAGAAAATATATACTGTGTGGAAAAAGAGAGGGGCTAAGCTGAAATAGGTACGTTAAGGCTCTTATTCATAAAATAGGCAAAGACCAACAGAATATACAACTACAGACAGTATAAAATTAATATATAGTACTCGTAATAATATGAAATGCATATATATCTCAACTGCATTATGTGTTATGATCAAGGAAAAGAAAAGGCAAATAGGACAAATCCGATCCCTAGCTATAAGCTACACAATAATGGAACCAAAATATCCTCCTACCTTTCAGGGTTAACAAAGTTTACATATTCTGGAACCATTCTTATTTATACATGCCTATCTTATCTACCTTTAAATTTAGTGGCGTCTTCTCCTCTCCTCCCAACCACCCCTTTCTAAACCAGATTCGCCCTTGTCGCTTACAACTGTTCCCGCAGGAAAGCTTGCAAGCAGCACAATAGCATTAACCTGTCATACGTCATTATCCCTTCAGCTTCTAGGTTAAATTACTCCGAACCGTTGATGTTAGCGTAGCGCGGCGCGTCACAAAGGGTTTATCCCCTCCCCCCACCCCTCTCCAGGCCCCAATCCCTTTCCTAGAGTTCAGCAGAGAAACAGGGGATTTGTGGCGTAACAAAGGTCCCTCAACCCTATCTGACACGATTTCAAAAACCTACAAGCCTCCTTAAATGTGGATCAACCACAACAGTCGTGAGCTATTAATTATTACGATACTAATTTCTTTAGATGAGGCCTCATTTGTTTTAGATATTTCCCCCTACCACACGGCTAAGCAGCTAAGAGTATTAGGCCAACAGATTAGGGGACCCTGGTTTGATTCCGAATGATGCCAACATAGCTATTTACTATTTGTAGAAGGGGTCACCCTGTTATCCAATTAGTAAGTATTCAGTCGCTAGGGCTAGTTGTGTAGTAGTGTTCCTTGTTTATAATCTAACAAGTTTGAGCTAACATATGGCGGAAAGTAAGCTGCGTTTATCCATGCCAACTTGCTGGGAACACATCCCGGGTCATAATCATCGTCATGAACAGCCTCTAGCCACTGGTCGGGCCTGTTTGAAACATAAGCCTCCCCACAACCATCTTTCTTCCCTCCACCTTGGCCCAGTCCTCTCCTCCACACTCCTCCTTACTCCCATCATCCATCTATCCCTCGGTCTTCCTCTAAGCCTCCACACTCCTCCTTAGTCCCTTCAGCCATCTGTCGTTCAGTCTTCCTCTAAGCCTCCACACTCCTCCTTAGTCCCTTCAGCCATCTGTCGCTCGGTCTTCCTCTCAGCCTCCACACTCCTCCTTACTCCCTTCAGCCATCTGTCCCTCGGTCTTCCTCTCAGCCTTCACACTCCTCCTTACTCCCTTCAGCCATCTGTCCCTCGGTCTTCCTCTCAGCCTCCACACTCCTCCTTACTCCCTTCAGCCATCTGTCCCTCGGTCTTCCTCTCAGCCTCCACACTCCTCCTTACTCCCTTCAGCCATCTGTCCCTCGGTCTTCCTCTAAGCCTCCACACTCCTCCTTAGTCCCTTCAGCCATCTGTCCCTCGGTCTTCCTCTCGGCCTCCACACTCCTCCTTACTCCCTTCAGCCATCTGTCCCTCGGTCTTCCTCTCAGCCTCCACACTCCTCCTTAGTCCCTTCAGCCATCTGTCCCTCGGTCTTCCTCTCGGCCTCCACACTCCTCCTTAGTCCCTTCAGCCATCTGTCCCTCGGTCTTCCTCTCAGCCTCCACACTCCTCCTTAGTCCCTTCAGCCATCTGTCCCTCGGTCTTCCTCTCGGCCTCCACACTCCTCCTTAGTCCCTTCAGCCATCTGTCCCTCGGTCTTCCTCTAAGCCTCCACACTCCTCCTTAGTCCCTTCAGCCATCTGTCCCTCGGTCTTCCTCTCGGCCTCCACACTCCTCCTTACTCCCTTCAGCCATCTGTCCCTCGGTCTTCCTCTCAGCCTCCACACTCCTCCTTAGTCCCTTCAGCCATCTGTCCCTCGGTCTTCCTCTCGGCCTCCACACTCCTCCTTAGTCCCTTCAGCCATCTGTCCCTCGGTCTTCCTCTCAGCCTCCACACTCCTCCTTAGTCCCTTCAGCCATCTGTCCCTCGGTCTTCCTCTCGGCCTCCACACTCCTCCTTACTCCCTTCAGCCATCTGTCCCTCGGTCTTCCTCTCAGCCTTCACACTCCTCCTTACTTCCTTCAGCCATCTGTCCCTCGGTCTTCCTCTCGGCCTCCACACTCCCCCTTACTTCCTTCAGCCATCTGTCCCTCAGCCTTCCTCTCAGCCTCCACACTCCTCCTTACTCCCTTCAGCCATCTGTCCCTCGGTCTTCCTCTCGGCCTCCACCCTCCTTACTCCCTTCAGTCATCTCTCCCTCGGTCTTCCTCTCAGCCTCCTACCCCCATCCTCCATATCCAACATCCTCCTGGGCATCCTTTCCCTCTCTATTCTTCTCACATGTCCATACCACCTTAGTCATGCCTTCTATATCCTTAATAACTTATAGATTTTGATCAGTTTACACATTTCTTGCCATGGAGAGCAACGTATTACTTGCCATTTCTTCATTTTATTGTGTTGGAAGGAAATGTACCCTTGTAGAGAAAAATAAACATAAAAAAAAAGGGTGAGGGAATTCGAAAACCTTGACTATTGCAAGTAAGTGCATCTCCAGGGTTATTTGAACTCTTGTGATCAGCCGAGGTAGCGTTCCAAAGAACAGGGGCAAAATATGTTTAATTAATCTGATAAAACACGTGCGTCATCAACTACGAATATAAGTAGAATCTATAGGAAGAGCATACATACACAGTGTTTGATATAGTCTCTTATAACTACAGTAGCCCCACGGCTTCTTTGGTGCTGACTGACAGCTTTGAAAAGTTACCAGACCAAATTATATATCCCTACGCCGAACCTTATGATCTGCAAAAACATGTGTTTAGCAGCTGTCACTTCTGACGGTCAAAATTTAGGTGTATACCTAAATGTTGACTGTCAGAAGTGACAGCTGTGAGCTGTCAGTCAGCACCAAAGAAGCCATGGGGCTACTGTATATGAACTACACCAGTAGTTCCCAAACTCCATTGGGTCACAAACCCACTTAAATTGAGATAAATATTTGGTGACCCACCAAGATTTATCGGTCGCACTCTTGAATTGCAGAATAAAATATACCTGTCAGCAACTGCACATGTATTTCAGAAAAATTTGTGACCCCATTCAACTCCTATCCCCTAACCTAAACTAACCTAACCTCCATTTTTTATTGTGAACAAAATCATTATGAATTTAATTTGTATCCCATAGTTCGTGTGCAACGGATTTATCAATTACAGATTTATTTATTTTAGTTTAAATAATCCACAAACTTTTATGTTTGTATTTTTTGTGTGTGTGGACATCAGTAAATATGCATACCGGTAGTTAAAAAAATCACTATTATATTATTTGTGAGTCTTTATTTGGGCAACGATAATAAATGGATTTGAAGAGTGAATCCATATTTGGATCAAACAAAGCCCTTTCCGCACTAGTCTCAATCAATCTCAAAATGTATGTTCCTTTGTTTTCCTAGACACTTTATTCGACTCAAAAGTGCATGCGCATGCGCATAATCTACAGCGTCTTACTACCCTTTCGGGTTATACGCTTGAATACTAATTTACGCTACTGGTTTAGGAATTGGGACGGTTGAATTTAGAGTAAGTGGACCCGCATTTGCGTAGAGGGAAAGTGAAAAATCACTTAGAAAAAACTAACTCCAGTTCACCCGACCGAGATTCGAACCTCGATCTCCCCGTCCTCGGCATTCTAGCTCAACGCGAAGATGTAATAAGACAAAATTAGTCAAGATATACACAAACTACACTCACGCACAAGTGGTCTCGAGGTATAGGGTGCCAGTCTCGCTTTATACTTAATTAATTATGACAATTTACAAGGAGTGTTCATGTTCGAATCTCGGTGCACTGAGAAGTGGTTTTCAACTAATGGCTTATAGTTGTGGTTTTTTCATCCCTTCTCCGCGATATTACTGATGCACGTTCTTTAAAATAGCCTTCCATTACTTGTTTATTAAATTAACTCATTAATAAAAGTTGCGCTAAAATAATAATTTAAAAAATTGTGAATTCAAAATGAACTAAGGTATAATTAATTAGCCGCTACAATAGGTAATCAAAAAGTTTCGTTTCACAGCCATGCTGATTTTTTTCTAATATTATAATGGCTTAGAAAAATCAAAGTCAAATTTAACTGTAGTTAAGGAGTCCAAATCAGCGCGGCTAGAAGAAAAAAGTATCTCGGTAAAAAATTATTTTAAAATAACCATAATTCATTTTTAATGAACCAAACTGATTTTTTTTTTAACTTTCGTAGTTTCATTAATTTAATTTTATATTCAGTCAGTTATTCCAACCAGTTTAATTTCTTCGCTGAACCCTCTCCCCCCTCCCTCCCCGCCCATTCCCAGCCCCCATCCCCACCTTTTCTAAAGCTAATGATGTTCGATCAATATGATGATGTGTCTACTATTAAACAATATTTTTTAAATAAAAATCGTGAGGGAAAAGTATACAATATTATTATTGGAGTTTTAAAGGCGCGTAGGACACTAAAGAAGTAATAATAATAATATTTAGCACCGCGTCTTACTACTCGTTCGGGTTATACGCTTTAAGTACTAATTACTCTAATGGATTAGGAAATGGGAAGGTTGAATTAGAGGAAGTGAACCCGTATTTGCGTGGAGGGAGAGTGGAAAACCATTAAGGAAAAACCACCCCCAGTTCACCCGATCCGAGATTCGAACCTCGATCTCCCCGTACTCAGCAGTCGAGCTCAACACGACAAGCGCGTTAGCCAACTACGCCACCGAGGCGGGTGACACTAAAGTAGTCATTGGCATCGTTTTGTCAATCGGCCAATGAAATGTGTAAACGGCAATTAGTTGAATTTATCTGTCGATGGAGGGGATTGGAATTTTGTAGACACTGAATGGTGTAGGAATTAACATCTGAAATGTCTTTAACCCTAACGAAATCTCACTATGGCTGGATTTTCTTACGAAGAGATATTAAGAGCACCTCTTAAAAACAAACACATATTTTTTGCTGTCAACATTGATGACACTTTACTAGAGCTTATATTATTAGAGTTTATTTTTTTTAGGTTTTAACATTATCTATCAAAAGTGACCGATCAGTTGACGTATGAAAGTGTGAAAATAGATCTGATAGCTTTTTATAGAATCGAGATAAAAAAAATTAAACCAACGTTTTACTACCTGTTCAGGTTACTTTAATGAGGTAGGAGAGGAAGAAAACATTATAGAGGTAATCTACCCGTATTTGCGTGGAAGGAGAGCGGGAAACCATTTGAGAAAAAAAATCACCCTAAGTAGACCCGACCGAAATTCGAGCTTAGATATCTCCGTCATCAGTAGACCAATAGCATGCAAGAGTGATGCCCTTAGACTGATAGAGGTGACCTGGCGGTCTAGGGATAAGGTGTCAGACTTCTGTGCTGGCGGCCGGGGTTCAATCCTGGGTCCCGGCACAGATTTATCTGATTACCAAACCCTTCCTTCACCTCTGACAAGACATCTTGTGAATGTGGGGAATGCCAGGTCTCCACCGTGGTTCGTATTCCACGTTAAACTGTAGGTCCTCCATTTCATCTCACAATCACCCTACCATTACACATTAGCGTAAGTGCGTATGACCCGAACGGGTCGTAATACGCGGTGCTAATAATAATAATAATAATAATAGACTGATAGATAAGTTCCTTTATAAGATAATTGGAGTAAATAATTAAAGTAGGATACTGGAAGAAAGGCCTCTAAGTTGTGTCTATTCCTATTGTTCGTTCCAGTCAACAAACGATTAAAATAAACAAGGAAAACAAAGAAAGTGGGATATATTCGATATAAAATTGTGATAGGAGTAGCTTACTTCGTCCAAATGAGGTTCGCCGACAATGGAGGCCTACCTTGTGGGTTTCTGGGTTAAGACTAGGAAATAATGGGGAAACAAGGGGCTAACTCGGCGGCGTCTTTCAAACTCTTGTGGTTTCTTGATAAAAGAGGCCACTTTAGGGCCTGTAACACCCGACTCACACACGGACACCGATTTGTGCATCAGTTAGTGCACCCATTCTGGCAGACACCCTGGGTGTACCGACTACCGCGCTCAACTGGACTGCTCTCTCCCAAGACAAACGACCTTTCTTCCCCCTCCCCTTCAACTCTCAAAAACGGAGGGAAACCCTCAAAAACGGTGGGACTTTCTTCAAAACGGCCGAAGAATAAACAACAAATACAAAATCAATATGAATAAAGCATTATATCAATAAAACTGAAACAAATTATTACACAGAAGCTATTTTACAATATTAAATATATACAGTCCAGAGAGTGAACACCTATCAATAATAAGAGAGTCTGTTTCCAGGGGTACAGTGGAGCGCAGTTCCGGCACTGATTTTCATGGAAAAATGGTTTAGAAAAAAAATATAGTAAAGTCTTGCAATTCTAAGTTAACTGGTTGATTTTATCTAAATATTATGTTAAAACTTTTTTTTCTTACTATGAATCAATAAAGCATATATTAAAAACAATATCTACAGTTATATGATTACCTGCGTGTTGTAAACTGTACAACAATGGTAGGCCTAATACTTTTTCTTAGGAAGTTTGTTGCACACTTGAAGTAAGTTTGAAACTGCCTCTGGGAGGATAGGTGTAGGCAAGGAATAGACAGTCACCTTAATTATATTTTGTCGGTAAATATGTCCCTGCCTGCTTTCAGTGGCGTAGTGGTCTAGCGCGTCAATCTCGTGCTAGGAGATCTAGGTTTATATCCCGGTCGGGTCTATTGAGGGTGGTTTTCCCTATATGTTTTCTCGCCCTCCTTCCATGCAAATGGGGTAGATTACCTCTAAAATGCTTCTTTCCTCATTTCTACGCCATAAGATTAATTATAATGTATTGTATTAATTATATATACTTATAATTAATAAAGTACATGATAAATACAAGTACAAATATATATATATATATATATATATATATATATATATATATATATATATACACATTCTGTTTAGAAACCTTATATAGGTATTGCAGACTGGTATAAGAGTCACCGGTTGTTGAGAAACGTATAAATGTTATTATAATATATAATATAATATTTAGCACCGCGTCTTACTACCCGTTCGGATTATATGCTTTAACTACTAATTACTCTAATGGATTAGGAATTGGGAAGGTTGTATTAGAGGAAGTGAGCCCGAATTTGCGTGGAGGGAGAGTTGGAAAACCATTTAGGAAAAACCACCCCCAGTTCACCCGACCGAGATTCGAACCTCGATCTCCCCATCCTCAGCAGTCGAGCTAAACGCGACAAGCGCTTTAGCCAACTACGCCACCAAGGCGGGTATATAAAAATTATTGTCAGTCTTCCCTGCACACTTATGGATTCTCTTAAGCGTAAATTTCTTTTTTTGCATTTTTGGCCCAATCAAAATAGTTAAGATGCTTAATCACTTGGTGACATTCGAGTTAAGTTTTTGTCTTCACCATTTATTATTTTTTTAATCCAAGTTAGAGGAGCTAATTATTTCCATTATATTCCGCTCGCCTTAAGTACATTTGAGTTTGCCACCATCCTCTACCCTGTTTTTATTTTTTTATTTTTTTGCTAAAGGTGTTAATAAATTATGCTGCAGCAGCCAATTTTAATTTTTCCCTGTCCGTTACGTATGTCATCCACCGAAGTACATAACTTTAAGAAGCAAAATATGGCTAGCAGGAATGTTTTGGGTATTCCTGCCCGCAGACATTGCTGGCTGGCTGGCTTTTTGACGTCGTGTGTCGTGTTCTGTGTTGGACATAAAGTTTTTTTTGTTTTTAAATATGGTATTTCATAGACTAAATTTAAGGCTTGAATTTAATATGGCGGAAAGTGAAGTAATTGAGATTGCCTTATTAATTTCGTTATTCTTAAGTATTTAAAAAATCTATCACTGTCTTCTTTAAGTTCTGTAAAAAGATGGTAGTACTTCTCATACATTTTTCTACCTTTATTTATGTCGTGAATACCCATTCTTTAATAGTCAAAACTTTGAGAACAATGTTATCCATAAAAAATGATTCATCCTTACTGGAGCTCATCTTTGTATGAAACCTACACTTCAACTCACAAACTTCCAGCTTATACTGCGAGAGCGTTACTAGCGCTAACCAGCGAGCAAGTAACGAGTCGTTTTAGCGGCCTTCCTAGTCGTCTTTTTCTTCTAGGTTTATATTTTAAATATTTTTGGGAATAAGGTTTTCCATCCATTTTTGAAATGTGTTGTAGTCAGTTAGTTTTTTAATGTTGTACTTTTTTCTAAAATTGATGTAACCTGAAGTTCTTGTATTATTTTTCCATATATATATATATATATATATATATAGAGAGAGAGAGAGAGAGAGAAGAGATCCATAAAATGTGAATCCTGAGGTTATCCTAATGAAAAATCTCTGATGTAGTAAGTCTGTTTACGTCTTTTTTTCTGAAAGACCTCTTTTTTTTTTTTAAGCACCGTGCCTTACTACCCGTTTGGGTTATACACATATACTATTTACACCATTAATTTTAGGGATTAGGGAGGTTATATTTTAGAGGAAGAGTACCCGCACTTATGTGGAGGGAGTGTATAAGATCATTTTGGAAAACCACCCTCAGTATATCCGACCAAGATTCAAACCTTGATCTCCCCGTCATCGGCAGTCTAGTCTACTGCGAGAGTATCGCCTTAGACCAAGCGGCCACCGAAGTGGGTAGGTAAACACTAGTGTTAGAACCAAATAAATTACAAAGTGGAACGTAAAAAAAGAATACAAATACTTCACGTTTATAACTACAGCTCCTAAATATCAATGGCTACAATTTGCAGATAAATCTGATTAGAGCGGACTAATAACGTGTTATTACATAATAGGGGCGTGAGAAGTCTACTTGCAGACTCGATGTTTGCAGGTTCAAAAACCGGCGAGGTCAACAATTTTTTTTCTCCCCAACCGAACGATGAAAATCCGTAGTACGACTTCCTTCGGAGGGGAAGTAAAGCTGTCAGTCCCATGTCGATTGTGTTATGTTAAAAAATCTCCTGGAAGGAATGTGCGATATATTTCCGGTAGAACTCGTAGGATCTTTTTTTTATTTTATTTTCGTTCCCTCGTAGAAATTCAGCGAGGAAAGTGACGAAGAATACCGCATTTTCAGTACTTCCCAAGTACTGTAGCCCCATGGCTTCTTTGGTGCTGACTGACTAGCTAACATTTAGGTATATACCTAAATTTTGACTGTCAGAAGTGACAGCTGCTAAACACATGTTTTTGCAGATCATATGGTTCGGCCTGAGGATACGTAATTTGGTCTGGTAACATTTGAAAGCTGTAAGTTTTCATTTATGAGGTGTCAGTCAGCACCAAAGAAGCCATGGGCCTACTGTACATGTGCTATCTATCCCAGAGAGAGTGCCGGTGGGTGAAACTAACCAGCCGACGGTCCAACTGCGCGCCGCCGCTGCTCCGGACGGCTTGGAAACAAATCGGGAACAAACTCGCGGTTGTAGAACTCGCTCGCTATACAGGGTGGTTCGAAACTTTATTTACAAACTTCAGTGGAAGATAGGGAACACTAAAACAAACCTTCTTCGTTGATGAATGTATTGGTTGCAGACTTCACACTTCTGTGCTAAAGCAGGAGTGTGCAAACTTACTTATAAGAGGGCTCAGTAAAAAGATTAAAAATATAGTTGGACCAAATACTTTTATCCATTAATTTTTCTTCGCTCATAATAAACAAACATGAATAAGTTTAAAAACATTGAGAATATAGAACAATCTACACTATATAATATTATAAAGAGGAAAGATTTGATGTTATGTTTTTTTGTTTGTAATGGATAAACTCAAAAACTACTGGACCGATTTAAAAAATTCTTTCACCAATAATATAAAGATACATTATCAGCGAGTAACATAGGCTATATTTTATTTTGAAAATGTAATTTATTACTCATAAAAATGTCGATAGTCACTCATATTTTATGGTAGAGTCTATGATGATTCTTCAATATGTGTGTTGAAAATAATAATGCGG
>CABFVX010008111.1:4748-26264 GCA_902151425.1 Timema shepardi | reverse complement strand
TACAAAATTCCCTGACTTTTCCAGGTTTTCCAGGCTACATTTTTCAATTTTCCCTGACTACGTTTTTCCAGTTTTAATGGTGGATGTTGACTTCTTTTTCTTTATTATTGATCACATATTAAAACAAATTGTATCTACTAAACATAAATGGTTTTATCAGTTATTTTAAAAATTAGAATGTTATTTTATTTAGGTATTATTGACTTTTGTTTCAGTGTTTAGTTGCGAAATTAATGAGATTTTTTAGATATATTTATAATTCCCTGACTTTTCCTTATTTTTAGTTAAATTCCCTGTTTTCCCTGTCATCCAAAAATTCCCTGACTTTTCCAGGTTTTCCCTGTATGTAGCCACCATGGACCTATCAAAAAACTGCTCTGGAATTACATTAGTTAACATCCACTTGCAAAGATAACTGACCGGGGGTTATTATCTATAGGCCTACTTAAAGCCATCAAATTGTGGGCTTTGGGCAGAGATTTGAGACGGAATATTTTGCAACTATTATTTCTATAAAATAATGGCAGCTGATCAAATGGAACTAATATAATTGAGACATAAATATCCCAAATGTCAACGTTGGAGGGTTTCCTCCTTGGAACATCACTAAACGAGCTTCGGTGGCCGCACGGTCTAACGCGCTACTCTCGCGATAGAATAGACTACCGACGACAGGGAGATCGGTGTTCCGATCCCGGTCGGGTGAACTGAGAGAGGTTTTCTCTAAATGGTTTTTACACTCTCCACGCAAATTCGGGCGCAATTCCTCTAAATCCAACCTGCCTTACGCATTAGCGTAATGAGTACAAAGGTGTATAACCCGAACGGGTAGTAAGACGTGGTGTTAAAAAAATCTTCATCGTGAAGTGAAGGGGGAAAGTATACCTTTTGATTTTTCATATTTTTACGAATCTCGAATTTCTCCAATACCACAAGAAATATTTGCTCTACAACACCAACATTCTACAAATCTGAAATTGATTCCATTTATACTTATATAGAAACTTAAAATGGAAACTGTTAGAACATTGTTGTACGGATGTGAAACGTGATTTTGTCAGGAGAAACACAAGAGCAAGGTGAATACAGTTGGAATGAGATATCTGAGAAATGTATGTGGAAAAACTTGTAAGGACAGAGTTAGTAAAGAATGGATGCTGAGGGAGTGAGGTTTGAAAGGGCATCCAATAGGTCACTGTGAAAGAAGCGTCTCACGTTAGTTTGGGCATGTTGAGAAGAGGAGTGTGGATCGAGTGATGAAAAGATATGAAGGTAGAGTGTGTGGATCAAAGGGAAGGGGCAGGCCATGTAAGACGTGGCTAAATGTTGTAGATGAATGTATGAAAAAGAGAAACATTAATAGTTTTAATAATAAAAGAGCTTGTGTGACTCGGTGTATGGATGTTGTTGAAGAGAAGGGAGTATTCAAGGACAGGGAAGTGTGGAGGAAGTTAGTGAGAATGGATTAAGTACGGAGTTGTTGTTTTTTGAGCTATAAGCACAGACTATTGCCTACCCAGTAAGGGGACGTTGTGATTAGGTATGCATGGTGTCTACTCAACTTGACCAATGAAATCCCCAAACTTTTCCCTGATTTTCCCTGATCATTTCCTAAAATTCCCGACTAAAAAAGTATGTAACATCCTCCTAACTCGCAACCCCCCCCCCCTCTCCTTCCTCATTTTTCTATTAGCCTTTTTTATGAATAATAATAAATTTTAAAATTTGAATATTTTTTAATTCGTATTAAAATTGTTTATTAGGAATTAAAGATATATTACACAGCTACAAACAAAAAAATGACATTATAATTTACTGATTATCGTATTTCATATTTTGAGTAAAATATAATTTTCCTGGATTTTTATTGTGATTTACCAAATTCCCAACTTATTCGCGATCACTTCAAATTCCCGGCTAATTCCCGTTTTCCCTGATTTTCCCGGATGGTAGACACCCTGGTATGTATATACGTATATATGTATTTATGTTAAGTTGCTAGTTTTCATCTACCCCTAGGCCTACTAAATAATCAGTATGTGCCGAACGCTTGTAGCCCATGTGTGTAAATACAACCATTAAAATGTAGGCCTATGCCATATTTGGAGATAAAATTAGCAGGTGGATTTGTCACATTCATGTTTTACTTTTATCAGACTCCAATCTTTTTTAAAAAAAACAAATTATTTTATCTTAATCCTATATTTGCTGATACACATTTAACTCGGCGGTGTCTATTAGATTACAATAATTAAGATATATTTTTAATATCACTTATTCTGCTCCGGCTTGTTTAGAAAATAAACGTAAAACCAAACTTACACACTCACAAGAGCTGGTTTTCGTCTCGAGGTTTGATCACGATCAACTTAACGATCACTTAAGAAACCAGTGATTGATCAGTACGTAACGTAACATCTCGAGCAAAACGCCGACAAAGAATTTGGACGGTTTGAAAACCAACTGTTCGCTAAAATGAAACCCAAGCATTTAAAGTCCGTTCACCGTAGGAATTGTTTTCTGAAAGGCCTTTTTCCCTACCAGAAATCTACTATATAATAGGATATTGGTAGGAAAAAGACCTTTCAGTGAGTAATTCCTACCGTGAATGGAATATATGACTGTTTAGGCTACAGGTGCTTGCGATAGAAGCTTATTGCGGACGCCTCGAAACTATCAATCTCTGTCAAGTCACATGGCTTAAAATACAATGGTCTGTGTCTGTTGTCAGTGGAACTACTTATCTATTCTGTCTTAAGCTTGTACTCACTTTAGCCCTTCAACTACAACCATCCTTTGTCAAGTCAATAAGAAAGAGGAGACAATCTAAGAAACTTATTTTTTTTTAGCACCGCGTCTTACTACCCGTTTGGGCTATACGCTTAAGTACTAATTACGCTACTGGGCTAGGAATTGGGAAGATTGAATTTAGAGGAAGTGAACCCGCATTTGCGTGGAAGGAGGAAAGTTGAAGACCCTTTAGGAAAAACCACCCTTAGTAGATCCGACAGGTATTCGAACCTCGATCTCCCCGTCCTCGGCAGTCGAGCTCGACACGAAACTAGCGCGTTAGCCAACTGCGCCACCGAGGCGGGTAAACTCGTTATCTCAAAGTAAAGAGGAAAGTTCGTCGCTAGTTCGCAAATATCTTGAAATTGTCTGTTGTAGGCTTATAAAGAATTACCGTATTTGTTAGAGGAAGACAAAATCTAGACGCCCGCTTCGCTGCCTTGTTTATTATTATTATTAGCACCGCGTCTTACTACCCGTTCGGGTTGTACGCACTTACGCTAATGTGTAATGGTAGGGTGATTGTGAGATGAAATGGAGGACCCACAGTTTAACGTGGAATCCGAACCACGGTGGAGGCCTGGCATTCCACACATTCACAAGTTGTGCTGCCTTGTTTCACTGTATTTTGTAACTTCAGTGAAGCTTCTTTTGCAAATAATTGAAGCCTGATCAGCCTTAAAGGTTTGGGTTACATGTGAGTAAACATTTTTTTATTTTTTTAACCAGTTCAAATTCATTGTTTGTGTTTCGTTCGAGTTGTTAACGTTACGTGAATCCTGGTCACACGGTGTGTTTATTTACGTTACTCGATCGTTACGTTGGTTGTGATGATAGCTTAGAGAGAAAGACGAAACGCCAATTTAGGTTAACTATCGTCTCCTTTTAGAGCAATGACTACTTCTACTCAAGGTCACACTGTCATAGTTTGGCTCTCCGCGTCTTACTATCCGCCTAGGTTATACTCGTATGAACTAATTCCAACGATGAGGATTCGATTTAAAGGAAATGTACCCGTATTTGCGTGGAGAGAAATAAAACCCACACCCGAACGAACCCGCGTCAGTGGCCGATTGGTCTAAAGCGTCACTCTCGAGTTAGATCGGCCTGCGGATGACGGGGAGATCGGGGTTCAAACACCTGTCGGATCTACTGAGGGTGGTTTTTCCTGAATGGTTTTCCACTTTGCTTCCAAGCAAATGTGGGTATTACCTCTAAATCGCCTCCTTCCTCGGCTTTACCCCTTTAGATTAATAATATATGCGTATAACCTGAACAGGTAGTAAGACGCGGCGATAAAAACAATTCGGTGACCTGGCGGTCTAGGGGTAAGGTGTCAGACTTCTGTGCTGGCGACCTGGGTTCAATCCTCGGTCCCGGCAAAGATTTATCTGATTACCAAACCCTTCCTTCACCTCTGACAAAACATCTTGTGAATGTGAGGATAGGCCTTCACCGTGGTTCGGATCCCACGTTAAACTGTAGGTCCTCCATTTCATCTCACAATCACCCTACCATTACACATTAGTGTGTGTATAGCCCGAACGGTTAGTAATAATAATAATAAAAAGAAGATAAAAACATACACCCGACCGGTTTTCGACCTCCGAAACGGGTGACATATTAATTACTCTCCCGAGTCTTCGAGTCCGGTAAACTAACCGTGAGACCGACAGCCCCTCTCCCCCTTTTTTTTTCCCTCGCGACAAACTACCGGATATTATTTATTGGCGTCCTTGAAACGATCTGTCATTGCGACAGACTGTCTGTTATAACAGGACGAGGGCGGGGGGACACTTTCTCCTGGTTCGAGGCGTTTGGAGAACTACCGTCGATTGATTTGACACTCATCTGGAAACTCCACTTAAAAAAAAAAAAGAAGCTGATCTCGCAATTTCCGGTTCTGGTGCTTTTTTTTTGGGGGTCTTTTCCTTGAAACTTTTTGGTGAGTAATACCGTGTTTTTTTTAACACCGCGTCTTACTACCTGTTCGGGCTGTACTAATTACGTCAGTGTGGTAGGGAGGAGAAAGGTTGAATTTAGGGGAAGTTTACCCGCATTCGCGGGAAGTGAGAGAGTAAAATCATTTAGGGGGGGGAAAAGGCACCCTCAGTACACCGATCGGGATTCGAACCCTGATATCCCCGTAATTTGCAAGTCCAGTCTATTGCGAGAGACGCCTTAGAACATGTAGCCACTGAAGTGGGTTATAAAAAAAAGTATACCTTCGTATAAAAAGTTGGTCCACTTTTTACTCATAATTTTTTTAGTACCACGCCTTACTACCCATTTGGATTATACGCTTGGGTACTAATTATACAAATGTTTTAGGGATTAGGAAGGTTATATTTATAGGAAGTGTAGCCACATTTGAGTGGAGGGAGAGCGAAACACTATTTTGGAAAACCCACCATAATTGCATCCGAGTGAGGTTCGAACCTCGATCTCCCCGTCATCGGCAGTCTAGTTTACTGCGAGAGTAGCGCGTTAGACCAAGCGGCCACCGAAGCGTGTTTTTACGCATTCGGGGTAATTAGCGCGATTAAACTCGAACAAAAAATCTCATACACGTGAGACTTTTTTTTAAAAATCGAAAAGGAATATGTGCATACATTCTCTTTAAGACCCTTCGTTAAATTATAAATGATGATTACACGAAAATTACTCGCCAATGTCCACATATTAACATAAAACGTAGAGGTATTTGGATATAAACAGCGACTACCTCAAGTTTCGTAAATTATTATTATTATTATTATTAGCACCGCGTCTTACTACCCGTTCGGGTTATACGCACTTACGCTAATGTGTAATGCTAGGGTGATTGTGAGATGAAATGGAGGACCTACAGTTTAACGTGGAATCCGAACCACGATGGAGGCCTGGCATTCCTCACATTCACAAGTTGTGATTAATACACGTCTTGTCAGAGGTGAAGGAAGGGTTTGGCAATCAGATAAATCTGTGCTGTGACCGGGGATTGAACTCCGGCCGCCAGCACAGAAGTCTGACACCTTACCCCTGGACCACCAGGTCACCATTTTGTAAATTGACTGCATAATTAATCATTTATTGTGCATGCACCTTTGCGGATATGAATTTTTCACACATTACCTATTCAAACACTTATTAAAAATAATTATGCAATAAAATAT
The DNA here is from genome assembly GCA_902151425.1 of Timema shepardi. Taxonomy (NCBI): domain Eukaryota; kingdom Metazoa; phylum Arthropoda; class Insecta; order Phasmatodea; family Timematidae; genus Timema; species Timema shepardi. The sequence continues at coordinate 20,319 of CABFVX010008111.1, read as the reverse complement.
CTACGTTTATTTATTTGTTCACTTTTTTTTACCGTTTATCCATGTTATTCTAAAACTTGAGATGAGGACGAGAGGAAATGTTAGGTTAAGTCCGGTATTTTTTTAGTTTTTATAACAGGAAACTTTTTTATGTTTTGCCAAAATAAATAAAATATTGCTTCAGTAGAAATGTTTAGTTTACTTTACTACACACGGTAACCTCAACATTTCTTGAATATCTGTCAAGTGTGTCCTGGATTTTGATGATAACTTTTTGAAAAGTTGTCATTAAATTCCAGGATACCATCCATCACCATCCCGTGGAAGGGTCTGTTTAGTCAAATGTCTCCGTCTTCCACTATCCTTCCACCATTCCTCCTGCTTTAATTGCTTCAATCCTTCTCCTCTCTCTAGCACACTTTCTGTTAGCTGCTCCTCCCGTCTCTATCTTGGCCTCCTTTGCGTTATTTTTCCCGCATACTTCATTTCCATCCGTCTCTTTCCAAGATGTCCTTGAGATTAATTCAAGAACTGTAAGACCACGTGTAAGAAAGTAAACTAAGTGTGTCTATACTGTGTTATTATTATTATTATCACCGCGTCTTACTACCCGTTCGGGTTATACGCACTTACGCTAATGTGTAGTGGTAGGGTGATTGTGAGTATGAAATGGAGGACCTACAGTTTAACGTGGGATCCGAACCACGGTGTAGGCCTGGCATTCCACACATTCACAAGTTGTGATTAATATACAGTAGCCCCATGACTTCTTTGGTGTTGATTGACAGCTCACAGCTGACTTCTGACAGTCAACATTTAGGTATATACCTAAAGTTTTGACCGTCAGAAGTGACAGCTGCTAAACACATGTTTTTGCAGATAATATGGTTCGGCGTAGGGATACATAATTTTGTCTGGTAACTTTTCAAAGCTCTTAGCTTTCAGCTGTGAACTGTCACTCAGCACCAAAGAAGCCATGGGGCTACTGTACGTCTTGTCAGAGGTAAAGGAATGGTTTGGCGATCAGATAAATCTGTGCCGGGACCTAGGATTGAACCCCGGACTCCCAGCAAATAATAATAATCTAAATGATTATTTTTATTACATTTGGATCAAAAGTTCCAGTGTGAAAGTCTGAGGATGCTAAACTGACTGTAACTAGCTTTGTAATCTACACAAACAGTGGTTGCAGGATTATTTTACAGCCTTTAAGTGTTTTAAAAATAGACTCCTAGCTATTGTCTAAAGATTTCGAAACGTTTCTTGTCTTGTCAGTAGAAAATAAAAACAATAATTTTAAGTGGACTAAATAGTGACTTAACTATCGATAAAATAGCTGAAATGGCCTTGGAATTAAGTTTACATATTATAATAAAAAATATATCAATGCAAACGTTCAGTTCTAACGTAATACTCAATTCTACGATGAGTTATTTCAAAATATGGTTCACGCCAAAATAAAATCGAAAGAATCCAACAGGGCTCTTTTTCATTAACAACCCTATATTTTGAGTTTTATTAATAGAAAGAAAAAAAAAGTGTGAAAATGTGACATTAGCTCATGAGACCAGGTTCGATGAAAAAGGGTTCTAGATTTAGCCTTCCTCTAACAAATACAGTAATTTGTTGATAGGCTCACAATAGAATATTTTAGAATATTAGAGAACTATCAGCGAGCTTTCCTCTTTACCTTGAGATAACAAGTTTCGTAGTTTTCTTTCCGCTCATTCTTATAGACATGGGTATAGGTCAGGGACGAAGATAGAGTATAAGCTTAGACGGAACCGAGAAGTAGTTCCATTTAGCGACAAAGACCATTCATTGTATTTCAAGCCGTGTGGCCTGACAGCGATTGATACTTTCTCGCTGGCCGAAGCTGCCGCCAATATATTATTATTATTACCACCACCGCGTCTTACTACCCGTTCGGGTTGTACGCACTTACGCTAATGTGTGATGGTAGGGTGATTGTGAGATGAAATGGAGGACCTACAGTTTAACGTGGGATCCGAACCACGGTGGAGGCCTGGCATTCCCCACATTCACAAGTTGTGATTAATACACGTCTTGTCAGAGGTGAAGGAAGGGCTTGATAATCAGATAAATCTTTGCCGGGACCGAGGATTGAACCCCGGCCACCAGCATAGAAGTCTGACACCTTATCCCTAGACCGCCAGGTCACCACCAATATATAAAAGTAGCTGTCGAATCGATTAGAGGAGATCAAGGTTCGAATCTCGGTAGGATGTAAGGAGATAGTTTTTTTTTTCTTAAATAGGATTCCATTCTTCCTCCACGCAAATGTGAGTACACTTCCTCTAAATATGACCTTCCTAATCTCTAAAACTTTTGGCTGAAATTATATAAACGTGTGGGTAGTATGACGCGCTGATAAAAAAAACCTGTCAAATAAGGCCTTTGATAGCTCCTGCTATATATCAGCCCCATTCACGTGCACCGGGAGTAGAACCCGTGCCTCCCAGCTAACAACTCTGTCACGGACTGTCGCCGCACTTGACGGAGGATGTGGGTAATCAGTGGACTTGCTGTTAACACCTCCTCCCACGATCATGAGCCTGTTGCCTCTCTCTACCCCCGCATCGCGCTACGTCGCCGCTAGAGGCGAGGTCAGGGTTCGGAACCCGCCCGGCTGCTTCTTCCTTTCATTATTGTGCGCGCGCATTCTCTGAGCTTGACGTACACTCCGCTTACCCTGAACGTTAGAATATTACCGCGACAGATTACACTATGATCCTATCTTACAAGCTGCACCACAGTGGAACCAAGCACGGTAGCAGTCTTACCTTGACTGATTATACTATGGCCCTATCTTATAAGTTACACCATAGTGGAACGACCCACACTAGTCGGGCGGGGTCCCGGGACAGTGCAATACGCAAAGAAATGTAAATAACACAGTACCTTGTGGGTAGTAGCTGACCTGTGAGTAATCCTTGTGGTCAGCACGTGGTGGGATAATCCAGTATTATCCGGATAATCCTGATGAGGTCGCAACTTGTGAGCAGGGTGGAGTGTTTTCACCACTTACCCTTAAATATCGATAACACTCGTTTTCGGTTATAGCTGCCCGCACTCGGGGGAGGTCTAATTACACCAACTTTTCAATAAAACTTGTACATGCACGTAAAGTAGCAGACCTGGCGTACGAACCAAAGCACGTGGTCACTGAACACTGAGCTCGCGCACACACGCCCAGAGGGATGAGGGGGGATGGAAGGGGGAGGAGCATATCAACCCTTGCGCGGGGTAAGGCCGGGAACACATGAGCGTTGTATCAACGTCTACAACCGCCAGTAGAACGTTTTTAATTCAAACATAAATATTAATAATATTTAGTACCGCGTCTTACTACCCGTTCGGGTTATACGCTTTAATTACTAATTACTCTAATGGATTAGGTATTGGAAAGGTTTAATTAGAGGAAATAAACCCGCATTTGCGTGGAGGGAGAGTGTAAAACCATTTAGGGGAAAACCACCCCCAGTTCACCCGACCAAGATTCGAACCTCGATCTCCCCGTCCCCAGCAGTCGAGCTCAACACGACTAGCGCGTTAGCCAACTACGCCGCCGAGGTGGGTTTCAAACATAAAGCTACTATCACACGACACTTGCTTGCACTAGAAACCAAGTGTTCTAGCTGTATACTATTACAATAGAAACGGGACTAGAGTATTCATACGCCGCTAGTTTGGTACTAGGTTATGGTGCAAATATTTATCCAACATCATAGCTTAATTTTGGGTTCAGCAGCTGCATTAGTTATTATTATTATTAGCACCGCGTCTTACTACCCGTTCGGGTTACACGCACTTACGCTAATGTGTAATGGTAGGGTGATAGTGAGATAGATGAAATGGAGGACCTACAGTTTAACGTGGGATCCGAACCACGGTGGAGACCTGGCATTCCTCACATTCACAAGATGTCTTGTCCATTAATTATTAATAATGATATTGAAAATGATGAGAGGGAGCGTAGGAAACTTAATATGGTCACGGGACTGGCTGGAAAGACGGAACAGCCCAAGCTTTACAATAAACTATAGGTTTACAAGCTATCTTAGTAAATACACGGTTTAGTCGAGGATTTGTTTCATTGAGCAGTAAAATTCCGTAGCACAACTTCCCCCGAAGGGGAAGTAAAGCCGTCAGCGCCATGCCGATTGTCTCGTGTAAAAGATACCCTGTGAGGTATGTTAAAATACCTTTACCGACGAAATTGTTAGGCTGTTTCGCTCTCGCTCATAGAAATTCTCGCACCGTGGTGATACAATCGGTCGGTTCGGAAAGTGCGCGTTAAATAACTCAAATAAATAACATATAATATACAGGATTATTTAAAACTCGCTGTAGGGAACATTAAAACAAACCTTTTTTTCGTTAGTGAATGTATTTGAGGGGTGTTGACCAAGGCCATGGTAACCCTTCCTTAACCGCAATCCAAATTAATACGCCAAGAAATGTGATGTTCAGTTGTTGCCTTTAATATAGATTATCAATTACTATAAAATAATAATAGTATAACAAGTTATCAATCTTGGCCATAACAAAATATATTACTCACCCCACAGATAGCACCTAACTTAGGTAGGTAATACAGCTAGAACCAGACGTCTTAAGAGCCTGTCTCACCCCACAGATAACACCTAACTTAGGTAGGTAATACAGCTAGAACAAAACGTCTTAAGAGCCCGTCTCACCCCACAGATAACACCTAACTTAGGTAGGTAATACAGCTAGAACCAGACGTCTTAAGAGCCCGTCTCATCTCACAGATAACACCTAACTAAGGTAAGTAATACAGCTAGAACCAGACGTATCAAGGTGTGGATTCCTGTATTCTCCTTTTACAAACAGTGGGATTGGGACCAATGAAACAGTTACATATTTTTAAAAAAACGCAACAAAATTTTAAAATAATCAAAATGAAAAACTTGATTTTAGCTTAACCATGTATCTAATTATTAACCGGGTTAATTGTTGGTGAGCTGGGTTTTTTCTCAATTAGCCTGGAGAGAGAACGGGAAATAATACCATGTTTGGAATTAGGCACTCTGTAGACCACGCAAATTCTGGCGTTTGACCCTCCAGAAACAAATCCTTAAACTAATATTATTTAGTATTTATTGGTAAATGTCGTGTTGGTTTTTTTTATCACCTAGTCTGGCTACCTTCTCAGGTTGTGATCCGGACAACTGGGTGCTGGGAAGACTGGGCGGCAGGTCCAATTTTTTTTAAATGTTTTAATTGTTAAATATTTAAACACACAACTAGGTGCCGGTTAGGCTAGGTTAGGTTAATCTATCTTTACATGGTTTATTTTATGAAAAATTGTTATTTTTCATGATTTTTTTGGCCTATAAAATATTTTCAATTTTCTTTTATAAAATCAAGTAAGTTAGTCTAACTTTATAAATATACACACATTTAGTTTTCTCTGGGCCTCCACCGTGGTTCGGATTCCACGTTAAACTGTAGGTCCTCCATTTCATCTCACAATCACCCTACCACTACACATTAGCGTAAGTGCGTATAACCCGAACGGGTAGTAAGACGCGGTGCTAATAATAATAATAATAATAATAGTTTTCTCTGTTATTAATTTCTTCAACCACTCCAAAAATGAATATTTAGTAAAAAACAATTATTACTGTTTTACACTGGCGCCCAGTTGTCCTAAACCGGTTCAGGCTATATACCTATATGATGGTTACCTTAATGAGGAAGGAAGCGTTTTAGAGGTAATATACCCGCATTTGCATGGCAGGAGAATGATAAATCATTTGGGAAGAACTACCCTCAGTAAACCTGAATGCATGCGGATCGAACCCCCGATCTCCTTTTCATCAGCAGGCCCTAACGCGAGAGTGACTCCTTAGACCATACGGCCACGGAAGCGGGTGTTGTTTTTCTAGAACTAGCCAGTTTGTAAGCCACGCGCTGGTAAGTGTTCGTGTTCCAAAAAAGTGCACGTGGCATGCCCTAAATACAGTTAGTCTGCTGTGAGATCAGAAATATATCTTTGATATCAGTGGATCAGCCGCTGAGCGGTGGACAAGATATCGACTAGTAAGATTATACCTATCATCAAACTAATATCTTGTATGGCTTTTTCTCTAAGTCATAATAACAAAAAAATAATAGTTTTCGTTATAATTTATTATAGCTTCCAGTTATAAGAAGATAAAAGTGTTATTATTATTATTATTAGCACCGCGTCTTACTACCAGTTCGGGTTATACGCACTTATCGCTAATGTGTAATGGTAGGGTGATTGCGAGATGAAATGGAGGACCTACAGTTTAACGTGGGATCCGAACCACGGTGGGAGGCCTGTCATTCCACACATTCTCAAGTTGTGATTAATACACGTCTCGTCAGAGGTGAAGGAAGGGGTTTGGTAATATAAAAGTGTTAATATAATACTATTTAATTTATTGTTTCGTGAACTTTAAAATCTTATGCTGACTATTTTCTGTTCTTTCAACAAGTTACGGAAAAGCCAATTATTATATACAGTAATTTTCAAGTAAGTATTTATTATCAGGACTTTTATTTTTAGCACCGCGTCGTAACCCTTTCGGCCTCGGGCTGAACGCTTATTTACTAATTGTACTAGTGTGATAGGGATTAGGAAGGTTTAGTTTAGAAGAAGTGTGCCCGCATTTGCATTGAAGGATAGTGGAAAACCATTTAGAAATAACCTCCCTCGGTGCACCCAATTGGGATCTGACTTCGATCTCCCCGTGTTCGGCAATCTAGTCTAACACTATAGTACCGCGTTACACCATGCGGCCAGCGATTAACTATATAGTTATACTAAGCAAATAAAAAATATTTCTACGTTTGACATTAGTGACTTTCAATCAATATTTGCAATTAAAACTTTATTTTTAGGTTCTAAAAAAAGGCTTTGTGTATTGAAGTAGAGTAGCCCCATGGCTTCTTTGGTGCTGACTGATCTGCAAAAACATGTGTTTAGCAGCTGTCACTTTAGACAGTCAAAATTTAGGTGTATACCTGGTTGTTGTCTGTCAGAAGTCATCTGTGAGCTGTCAGTCAGCACCAAAGAAGCCATGGGGCTACTGTATATATTATTGTGTAGCCTTCATTTGGCTACATTAGCTGGTTAGAACCAGAAATCTGCTCTCCCTTTCGAATGTTTTTTATCAGTCACATCGTAGTTTTGTTGTTGTTCATGTTCTTATTGATGTATTGGTAAGTTCTTGATGTGTTTTTTTTTTGTAACGCTGATAAGAAGTAATGAGTGTGTCGCTTAGCCGTCGTGTCACCAAATTATCCTCGGCTTCTTTAGAAACACACTACACTCTAATTAGACCTTGTCTTACGTCAGAAAACGAAAGCGGTGTGGGAGAAGAGAACATTAATTTTCTAATGCACTTTTGCCATATTCTGCGTCAAGGCGAGTTGGCGCGGCAGACTTCTAAACGATTGATTGACGCGATTAAGCATTTTGATATTCTAGCACCAACCTCTTTAGACGATAATCACAACTTTTGCTTCGAGCATTCAGACAAATTACTTGACCCCATGAACTCTGGCTTCACCCACCACTTTCTGATTATTGGGGGTGTAACAAAGATATGTCTTCCCTTACCTTCCCAACTCTTGATCTTCCCACCATAAAACAATGTATTATGTTTACTAAGTGCTCCCCCCTTCCAACCACCCTGCCATTTTATCCACCTCTAGATAGTTCAGTTTAGGATAATGCAATCAACAGAAAATATATCAGCGGGGTAGAACCATCCCATTGAACTCTTTGAAAAGCGAGTGTCAGCAACGTATTTATTCAGTTAAAGTACATTTTTCTTCCTATACTTTAATGACATTTAATTATGTAGGCGGTCTAGGAGGTAAGGTGTCAGACTTCTGCGCTGGCGGCCGGGGTTCAATCCTCGGTCCCGGCACAGATTTGTCTGATCAACAAACCCTTCCTTCACCTCTGACAAGACATCTTGTGAATGTGGGGAATGCCAGGCCTCCACCGTGGTTCGGGTCCCACGTTAAACTGTAGGTCCTCCATTTCATCTCACAGCCACCCTACCATTACACATTAGCGTAAGTGCGTATAACCCGAACGGGTAGTAAGACGCGGTGCTAATAATAATAATTATTATTATGTGGGCCTAGTTTATAAAATTAAATCTTGTTCTATCCAATCATGATCTAGAAGCAGGAACATAATAAGTAAAGGGTTTCTATTTAATCGCAAACGCATCCTGTCCCTGTTTGATATGAATATCTTTGTCACTCTGTCCAGGTCAACAGTATCGAGTATTTTCTGCTTGACTTAAAACACAACTCTACGTGGCGATTGGCCCTTTTCATTTGGCGCGGAAATGTGGAGCCGTGGGAACAAACGGTTATCTTTAGGAATTTTTAGTTTTTTTGACATTTTCAATTCGAAAACGGTTTGTTTGAAAATAGAAGCATGTTGATTAAGTTATACTTTTTGTATACACATATCCTCAATAATTTTAACAGTGATAAAATATGATCCATTTTACATTTTTAAATAGAAAACTGCCAGCTTCATAACAAAAAATAAGAAAATGTAACAATTAATAAACATCGATAAATTATATTAGAAGGGGTGTTGAAAATATTAACATACATATTTCATTCGTTCTCGAAAAAACTTACATTTCCAAACGTATGATTTGTCCGCAAGACCTGTCCGGTAGCTAGCGCCATCTACGGTTTCCGTGATCCATCTGTTCTTGTTGTCGTGGAAGGATACTTTGGTCGGCTGTGAAGCCACGCCACGCCTTTCACCCTCCCGCCCACCATCCCACAAGATAGGTTTTAGACTTGCACTCGACAGGGCTAAGGGCCTTAAAACGTTTCTGTGTCATCGTTGTCCGCATGTATGACGTCAGTTGTCAAAGTAGCCTATATATCGGTTCTCCGTTTGTAAAATATCGGGGGGTTGAGGGCGGGGGGACACGTCCCCGAGTCCCTATAGGCCTTCATGACGCCGGTGGTGCGTAAAAGTTATATCTTAGTTACATTAGCCCGTAACTTCTTTGGTGCTGACTGACAGCTCACAGCTGACTTCTGACAGTCAACATTTAGGTATATACCTAAACTCATGTTTTTATAGATCATTTAGTCCGGCGTAGGAATACATAATTTGGTCTGGTAACGTTTCAAAGCTATCAGTCAGCACCAAAGAAGCCATGGGGCTACTGTACTTTTCTAGCCCTTCTTGTGAAAGAGTTGTACTGTAGCTATAAGAGAGCTCAGTCTGACAGCATCTAACTCGCGCAGTGTTCAAGGCCGTCTCGAGTGTCTGCTTTGTGTGGAGGAGGCTCAGACGCCGTTAGAAGGAACTTGGTTGGACTCTGAACGGCAGTCACAATAGAAACCGCGACTGTTACAAGAGTGCGGCGGTAAATAACTTAAGGGTGTTTGTCTATAAGATCAACAACTTTCGTCATATTCAGGAAGCTGCGGACTATTCCCAGAGGGTACCAGGATCTAAACCAGCCCAGGGCAAATTACGGCCCGCCATCTATTATTATGCTGCCTACAAGCTATCTACGCAAAAAAAAATTTGTAATACCAGAATTTAAAAAAAAATTCTTATAGAAGACCCCATTTGACCTGCTTCGGTGACCGCGTGGTCTAACGCGCTACTCTCGCAATAGACTAAACTACAGATGATGGGAAGTTCGGGGTTAGAATCTCAATCAGGTGTACAGAGAGTGGTTTAAAAAAAATTGTTTTCCACTATCACTCCACACAAATTCGGGTACACTTCATATTAATATAAACCCTAAATCCATTAGTGTAATTAGTACATAAGCGTATAACCCAAACAGGTAGTAAGACGCGGTGCTTAAAAATTATACCATTTCTATTCAACACACCGGTAAATATTTAAATATTATTATTATTATTAGCACCGGGTCTTACTACCCGTTCGGATTATACGCACTTACGCTAATGTGTAATGGTAGGGTGATTGTGAGATGAAATGGAGGACCTACAGTTTAACGTGGAATCCGAACCACGGTGGAGGCCTGGCATTCCCCACATTCACAAGATGTCTTGTCAGAGGTGAAGGAAAGGTTTGGTAATCAGATAAATCTGTGCCGGGACCGAGGATTGAACCCCGGCCGCCAGCATAGAAGTCTGACACCTTACCCCTAGACCACCAGGTCACCGACAATATTTAAATAATAAGTTTTAATAATTTTCAAATACTAAATTTACACCCGAAATTAAATGAATGATACCCGCCTCGGTGGCGTAGTTGGCTAAAGCGCTAATCGTGTTGAGCTGCTCGACTGCTGAGGACGGGGAGATCGAGGTTCGGATCTCGGTCGGGTGAACTGGGGGAGTTTTTTTTTCCAAAATTGTTTTCCACTCTCCCTCCACGCAAATGCGGATTCACTTCCTCTAACTCAACCTTCTCAATTCCTAATCATTAGCGTAATTAGTATTTAAATCGTTTAACCCGAACGGGTAGTAAGACGCGGTGCTAATATTAATAATACTTTCATGTGTTGATACGTCAAGTCATGTGATATGCTACTGTCAGTTATGATAAATACAGTAGAGCGTCGATAATTCGGACTAATTGGGGACCGACCCAGTCTGGATTTTCGAAAATGCAGTACCTACACCAAAAATTAAAAAAAAAAATTATGGACGGGATCCTTAGGAAGACTCAGTTTGAAGGTAGAAATATTGTCACTTTTAACGAAAACTATTATTAGTTTTTTATTAATGGTTAAGGTGCGTTTTTTGGCGGCCATGTTTGATATTTATATCATTGTGTTTATTTTTATAAGTAATATTTTTTTCTTGGTGATCCGAATTATCGACGCTCTACTGTATTTAGCCTATTTATTACCGCGTCTTACTACCCGTTCGGCCTAAAGTACTAATTACGCTAATGGGATATGGATTGGGAAGGTTGGATTTAGATGGAGTGAACCCGCATTTGCGTTTAGAGAGAATGGAAAACCGTTTAGGAAAAAACACCCCGACCGAGATTCGAACCTCGATCTCCTCGTCCTCGGCAGTCTGGCTCAACACGAAACTAGCGCATTAGCTAACTACGCCACCGAGGCGGGTCTCTACTTTATTATCACTATCGATAAAATAACAATAATAATACAGTAAAATGCTGTCAATGGTGACGGTTTTCAAAAAGTTCCTTTCTCCCACGATCCTACTCTAGCTGATGACGTCATGGCAGGCGCACGCCTCTCGGTCTATTGACACCTGGCGCGTGTCAAGTACTAATGGCGGGTAATTGAAACACCGACCATATGGGTGCGTTTAAAACTGAGTGTTATTTGTTACTTTCTCGAGACCTCTCGGCTAGAGAAAATATTGTCATCGTAAAAAAAATGACTTGGATCGATATTTTGATGTGTGTTGTCGTTTCATGGGCCGGGTGGGTTTGGGCCCCGCAGGTTACCTCGGAAGAGACGAACGCTGGTGCTTTCAACCCTCTCACAATGTTGCCCGCATCAGGGGGGAGGGGGGGGGGCGTGCCTTCAAACATAACACCTGAGGTAACATAAAAATTGATAGGGTTAAAGATTCTAAATGTATTTTATAATTCGTTCTCGAATTTGTACCGAATTGGGAATACCATCCATCATCTTGTCGTCATTGTTTACTAAGCAGAGTATAAACATTTTTTTTATTGTTATTTGACTCGAATACAAATACGATTAGTAATAATAAAGAAAAACAACATACACGCGCATCCATTAATTTGTATCTTGAAATTATCATTTCAAGGTCATATGATGTTTGGATGAAATAATTATTTGATATAAGAGAGTGTGACAAACTGGACGTTCATCCGGGCACAAAAATATGCCTGAGGCTGTCACCTGTCATTGTGCTGTTACCTCAGTAAGGATGATAACTCGCTGACAGTCTGTTATCGAGGCGAGTGTTTACAACTGTTGTTTTTAAAAATCCGTGGTTTTACTGAAATGGTTTTGTTTTCGTTGCAGAAGACAGCGCGCTTGGGGCGCCACGCCGACGATGGTGGGCAGTAGCAGCAACAGTTCCACGGGGCAAGGCGGCATGGTGAGTGTGGTTCATCTCGACAACAAACACCCGACACGTTAGTTTATCAGGAGACTCCTACAACTTTTAGGAGAATACTGGTTTTTACCTTCTCCAGGGCTCGATCCCGGTGATCTACTGACGGGAGTCCACGGGTGTGGGTGACGCGTGGTCGCGTGGTTAGAGTATAGGATTCATCTCAACCGGCTGCACGGAGAAAACTAGATGAGGAGGCAGATTGTTTATGTAGCTGAACCGAAGTTTGTCCTACTATATAATATATTTCTGGTAGGGAAAAAGGCCTTTCAGTAAACAATTCCTACCGTGAACAGACTTTAGTTTACCACAAACGCCGCTTTGTTAATATTTGTAGCGACCGTCGGTACGTCACAAGGTAGCAGGCATGAGTGCCCTTGTTGGGAGGGGTACACTGGTTAGTAGACCATGGCCCCGAGAGAGGTAAGCCGCTGGAGAAAGTTTAGGAAACGTTGTTTTAAACAATGAAAATAACTCATTTGCATTTACACAGGTCTTTTTCGAGTCGCGGGCTTAAGAGTAAGGTAGGCATTGTGTACAATTCGTTTTTTCATGCTCTTTCCACGCGAATGCCAGTGCACTGCAATTTTTGCAATATATTACTCGTGGAGTTGTGAGTTTTTTTTCCACAGTTTTCAGTGAGGGATAATATTATTTAATTCGAAAGCTCTACAAATTTTTACTTATTATTATTATTATTAGTAGTAGTAGTAGTAGTAGTAGTAGTATGTTCTAACACGAGGGTTATTAATGGCTAGAACTAAGTATTAGAGATGAGGAGGGTTGCTTAGAGTAAATGCAACCTCATTTTCCCGGAGAGGGGACAGGAAACTTATCAGGGAATGGCCAAGCACCTCTCAGTACACCAACTCCCCGTCACCGGCAAACCGGACGAGACGAGACTGACGCCTGTGTTCTGTCCTGTGTTCAGATCTTGTTCGGACTCTCACAGAACTAACTTAGCTCTCGGGTAATGAGGTCAGGCTGTGTGTGATCCACTCGACTGACATGACACAGACCCGGGCCATACACACACTCACACACTCACAGTCTCCTGTACTCGGTGTGGAGTACAACCCGCGGGCCGCGACCTCTTCTGTCCCGGCCCGACATTCTCAAACCGAACCAATTGAGACTGAGGCTCGTTCGAATTACCTGGAGGACACGAAAGGGTCAACTGTTGGAGAGAGCATTGCCACAAATTTTAAGTTACATCTGAAAAGAGTTTTATAAAAAATGATGGTGACCTGGCGGTCGAGGGGTAAGGTGTCAAGACTTTGTGCTGGGGGTCCGGGGTTCAATCCTCGGTCCCGGTACAGGTTTATCTGATTACCAAACCCTTCCTTCACCTCTGACAAGACGTGTATTAATCACAACTTGTGAATGTGGGGAATACCAGGTCGCCACCGTGGTTCGGATTCCACGTTAAACTGTAGGTCCTCCATTTCATCTCACAATCACCCTACCATTTCACATTAGCGTAAGTGCGTATAACCCGAACGGGTAGTAAGACGCGGTGCTAATAATAATAATAATAATAATAATAATATAAATATTTACATTAATTATTATTATTATTATTATTATTATTATTATTATTATTAGCACCGCGTCTTACTACCCGTTCGGGTTATACGCACTTACGCTAATGTGAAATGGTAGGGTGATTGTGAGATGAAATGGAGGACCTACAGTTTAACGTGGGATCCGAACCACGGTGGAGACCTGGCATTCCCCACATTCACAAGATGTCTTGTCAGAGGTGAAGGAAGGGTTTGGTTTTACATTAATTAACAGTAAAACACATCGTGTTGGCCTCAACATGTAAATAAGTATAATTTAGTTTCACTAGTTTCTTACAATTTAGCTGCTAACCTTTGAGCTTGTTATCAATAAATTGTGTTTTATGTAAATTAGTTTATAATAATAATAATAATAATAATAATAATAATATTTAGCACCGCGTCTTACTACCCGTTCGTATTATACGCTTTAAGTACTAATTACGCTAATGATTAGAAATTAGGAAGGGTGAATTAAAGGAAGTGAACCCGCATTTGCGTGGAGGGAGAATGGAAATACCATTTAGGAAAAACCACCCCCAGTTCACCCGACCGAGATTCGAACCTCGATCTCCCCGTCCTCGGCAGTCGAGCTCAACACGATAAGCGCGTTAGCCAACTACGCGACCGAGGCGGGTAAATTAGTTTATTGTTTTTAACCCCGCGCTTACAGAAAATTATGTTCGGATTATCCGAAATTCTGGATAATTTAAAGAAAATGGGAAAATCACCCGATCTCACCGTCATCGGCATTCCACTCTGTTGTGAGGGTGACGCTTTAGACCGTTCGGCCACCGGAGCTGGTTTTAAAATAATTAATAGAAAAAAAAGGGCGTGATCCCCGATCTGAGTTATATAAAATGTTACTGCACATAATATATAGGCTCGGTGCACGGAGGACTTGTCGTTTAGAAAGTATCTAGCATTGATCCTGTTATCCTCCAACGCGCGCCTTACAGACTGACTCAACCTAGAACAACCTCCCCGGCTGTGCCGTCAGTGAAAGTGTGTTGTTGTCGCACATGTTTTATTGCCCTAACCCCGGGTTCACCGATTATTGGACCCCCTCCCCTCCCCCACGCATACACGCGGTATGGTCACGAACAGAGCTCTCTTTTCTATAATTGTGTTTATATTCGACGAGGTGACCTGGCGGTCCAGGGGTAAGGTGTCAGACTTCTGTGCTGGCGGCCGGGGTTCAATCCCCGGTCCAGGCATAGATATATCTGAATGACAAACCCTTCCTTCACCTCTGACAAGACATCTTGTGAATGTGGGGAATGCCAGGCCTCCACCGTGGTTCGGATCCCACGTTAAACTGTAGGTCCTCCATTTCATCTCACAGTCACCCTACCATTACACATTAGCGTAAGTGCGTGTAACCCGAACGGGTAGTAAGATGCGGTGCTAATAATAATAATAATAATATATTCGACGAGCCGTATTCAGGAGAAAAATCGCCTAAGTCAACATTCTCTTTGTACAAGTCACAGAGTTTGTTGTAAGGTCCGGCACTTTGTGTGACTTGTGTGTATATATATATATATATATATACCTTAACAACTTTTTTTTTATGAACCCTGCCCGTCATAATAACGTCCATACATTTTATGTGCGTGGAGGGAGAGTGAAAGAAAATGTTTAGGGAAAACCACCCTCAAAACATTCGACCGGGATTCGAACCCCGATCTCCACGTCACTGGTAGTCCCAGTCTATTGCGAGGGTTAGGCTTTAGACCAGGTGGTCGGCAACCCTTTTTGGGGCCCCTGATCGACTTAGAAACTCATCTAAGGTCTCGAAATCACCCAGCGTTTCTTCGTTCTAGTTTTAATTTTTCTTCTCTTCCGTACAGCTTATCTTTAATTTCAATATTTCCTAAAATGCTCATGTTCGTCCCTCTAATCTCCCC
>CABFVX010008110.1:15276-26268 GCA_902151425.1 Timema shepardi | reverse complement strand
GTTGTATTGGCAACTCTGCAAAGTTTGTGTTATGTTGGCTATCTCTATATCTTACTCCCTGTAACTGTATCTTACTGCTAGTAGTTCGTTGGTCTGATTACTGGTTAGTTGTTTCTGTTATACATTATATTAAATACACTGTTTACACTATGTCAATGCATGTGTTATTTTGTTTCATGGCCTATTAATCCTAATATGTAACCATTTATATGTGATATCTATTAAGAAAATGAACTTAATGCACTAGCTACCTACCACTTTAAGTAAAGATTTTGTTTACTCCATGTCAATTAAAATATTATTTGAAGTATTTAAAAAATTTTAATCTTTAATTAAATCACTTATTCACATATTTATTAGTTTACTAAATGCCCGAAAAATAAAATAAATAAATAAGTAATGTTAAGTATTTATGTAGGCCTACACCTCAATAGCTGTAGGATATATCGTGTGTCATTTCAGTAAAGTGAGTGTGTGCTGGAAAGATGTGAAGCTCAAGGTTTTCTATGACAGCATTCACAACAAACTGCTCCAGTAGATTTCCAATATTTCCACAATATACAAGCGTATACACCCATCTATATTACCAGTCTTATAAATGACAAAGTGTAGCATTAGTTTATAATCATATGCTCTTAGTTAACACTTCTTTATATTAAGAATAGTGAAATGAGTGTTAAAATTGTGTGCACTGAGAATATACAGTAAGAGTTAGTGGTTAGTTATTACAGACTTTCAAGATGACTTTTAGAAATTAATGAAATGTACTTAAATGATATTGCAAACAACCAAGTATATTGCGAAATATAAGAATAAAAGGTTTATATCCCACCACAATTTCTGGTTTAAGATAGATTACATCTGCTTATAGGAGTGTATTCTTTTTAAATCATTTCCACACAAACTATGTAGAAAGCATTATATACAATTTTTTGCTAATGCTACCTTATTAATAAGTAGCAGCATGCTAGTAGCTGAGCTGCTTCTAGATATAATTCAAAGTATTATACAATTATCTACCATTAAAATAAGTTTGCTTTCATTAGGGCATTATTAGAGTTCATTACCCATTAACTTTATGATTAAGTTTAAAAATGAGAGTAGGTTATTAATTAATAAAAAAAATCCTCTAACAGCATGCATCAACTTAAGTCTTAACTAATAATAGTTACTAATAATATATAAGCTATATTTAAAAACATACCTTGATAAATCTTTTAGCAGACTCTGGCCATGTTTTTATAAGGTCTTCAGCAATAAGGGAGCCTGTTTTAGTGTGGAATTGCTTAAGAAGCCCAAGAACATATTCCAAATCAGTCTTGTCCTCCAATGGTAGAAGATCTACCATTTCTGAGTTGCATTTTCCTATAAACGAACCATCAACATCCAACACATAGGCAATGCCCCCAGACATACCAGCAGCAAAGTTGCGCCCAGTCAGTCCCAAAATAACTGCACAGCCTCCTGTCATATACTCACAACCATGATCCCCCACACCTTCTACCACTGCCACCACGCCAGAGTTTCGAACTAGAAATCTTTCTGCTGCTATGCCTCTGAAATAAGCTTTTCCACTCGTGGCGCCATACAAACAAACATTACCTACAATTACGTTCAACTCAGATTTGAAGTTTGGAGAAGAATTTTTAGGTGGGTATACAACAATTTCTCCTCCACACAGACCCTAAAATAAAAAAAAAATTTTTAGTATTATAGGAAAATATGTTTTGGTTGTAAAAGTAAGTAAATAAAAGTTGCTAGTAAAATTTACAAACAATTTACAAAAAGCAAAGCTATTTAAAGAATAATATTATTTAACTAAAAGATACAACTTAAACAAAATCAATTACAATGTTAGATGTATAATAGTTTTATTTGTATTTTGTAATACAAGTAGATATCTTACAAAACCTGTAATGCACCTAAAGAGTTTTTAAAATCTACTCCTTTTACTATTTATCTTAATTAAATACCAACACCATAGGAATATCATGTTTTTTTTAAAACTATATGTTACCATCTATTTGGGCTACACACACATGTACTAATTACATTAATGTGTTAGGAATGATGAAGGTTGAAATTAGAGGAAATGTATCCAAATTTGCATAGAGGGAGAGTATTAACCATTAAGGAAATACAGCTGATCAGAATTCAAACCCCAATCTCCCTGTGAGTGGTAATTCACTGATCAGTCAATTGCAAGAATAGCACCTTAGATCAAATGCCCACCAAAGTGGGTTCCTATGGATCTATAAAAGATATAACGTTTGTATTAATATATTTATAGAATCAATAAAGTTGCAACATTTCTCACCTTGCCTACATAATCATTCGCATCACCCTCTAAAGTAACATGAACTCCCTTTGACATGAAAGCACAGAAACTTTGGCCTGCTGAACCTTTCAACATGATATTTATGCTGTTTTCTGGGAGACCTTCATCACCATACTTCCTATGGAAATAAAGAAGGCTTAATGAATACTTTTGAAATCAAGAAAGTGTCACAAAACAATCGCATAAAAGTGACTTTAATTTTATATTAATACCAGGTATGTGGGAAAGCCAAGGTTGCATAGACAGGTATTCTTATACCTGGCCTTAAAGGTTGGAGCTTTAGGTGGGCATACCAATAGAAACATTTCATTTCATTTGGATCTATAAAATGTACAATATCAACCTAAAGCATAATGTTAACTTTTCCTATATGAGTTCAATTTAGGATTATTGAATGAGCAGTGTTCATAAAAATAAGTAAATGTTTGAACTTAGTGTTTGAAGGGCAATTTAGGATTATTGAATGAGCAGTGTTCATAAAAATAAGTAAATGTTTGAACTTAGTGTTTGAAGTCGAATAAAACATTGATAAATTTAATTGTTGAAAATAGTCTATCCTTTCTTGAGCTTTTTTGTATTATGAAATTTAAGACTAAGATGGGGACAGCGTTATTCATTTTTACCATCTAGAACATTACATAACATTAGTGAGCAGAGAGAGAATCATTTATTTAGAAGTTGTCAAAGATACCTAAAAAATAGCAATCTGCCACTGTTGCAAAATATGATTCATTAAAACATTATACATATAAATGGCCAATTAATTTTTCTCAAGCAAATCAGTTGCTTCGTCGATTAAAGTATAAAATGAGACCAAAAAGTTTGCTCCCTCAATCAAGCTTAGAATTTAGCTTTAAATGTACGGACTTGTGTGAAGATCATTGTGGTGCCCTTCATTTATTTTCCCTAAAACATTATCTACGTCATGATTCACTAAAATGATTTTAACTCTATAGAAATAATTTTACTCGACCAGTCTTAGTTTTAATAATATGTTTGAGAATGAACAGTGCTAACTTTTTTTTAAATGAATATATTTCTAGTGTTTATAAAATGTATTTTGTTTATTCATCTTTATATAGTGTAGACTAAGTTAATTTTGCTTTAATGTCAGAACGTTGTTAAACTAGCATAAAATGGCATAATCCCCTTTATTAGATAAAATACAAAAAGTTGTTTTAGATAAACTTGTAGTTAATGTGTAATTTTTGGTCGGTGCACAATATGCTAATATAATGTGTGAGAGATAAAACTAGGTTGCTAATGAAAGGCAAGTTTCTTAGTTAGGTTAAACTTCATACATACATAGCAATATGGTAGCTCAATGTTGAACAAAATGCTCTATCTTCATTATTTATTTTCATGGAAAGGTCAATTCTAGTTGTTTCTCCTGATAAGACTGAAGAAGCTGCTTCAATTATTTGATTGTCCAGTCTCTTCTCTAGCTGAAAATCCTGAAAATTACAAATTTTTCATAGTTAATTTTCTCAAAGAACTATACATTATGGAACTACATACTTACGTATCTTTAGTTTTGTTAACTATGAAAATTCAAAATGTCTCTATCCAGATAATTAAGACAATGATAGAGTAACCTAGCATCAAAATATGTAGATGCTTTGCTTTTAACTACCTATGATGCCAAGATCTATAATAAATCTTAGATACAGTCTTTTACATAATCGTCACATATTTTGTGCATAATTTTTGTGTGAAAAAGTGGGGTGTAGCCAATATATAAGGCTTAAATAAAAAATGAATGTATTGATAGCAGATGATCATTAGCTTAGATTGTGTGGAAAGATGCAAGTCCTACCGTATCGTGTGACTTACGCTTGGTAACTTCTCTTCCCCACCCACCTACTACCCTTGCTACAAACTACTCAACTCTGCTTTCAGAAATATAACTACTGAAATGTGTATGCGCTGAGATCTCCAGGCTTGCGGTGTGGGAGACGACAACTGTGTTTCCAAGGGAGATAGCTAGAAATCTTTAGTGGTGCATATAAATTAAGGATGGAGGAGGAATTAGCTTGCCTCTCTTTACCTTTTAAATTGACATGACGAAAAGGACTATACCATGATACAATAATGGAATGAAATTTTATAAACAGATTTTTAGACCAAAAAAACAGGGTGCAATAACTATGCAGTGGCAACAATTATGTGGTGAAACACGGTATTTGAATAAAAGTATTTATGCGTGTACTTGGGGTAGTGAGGCCAAAGAGCTAATCATGCTGACTTATTATGTAAGTGAAAAAGGAAATAGAACACACACCCTTTAGCCATATTTTGTTTCTCTAAATATCAGCTCAATGTGTATAAAGAAATAAGAAATAGTTCTGAATGTAATTTAATTTTTTAAAGACTTTTATCTATACATGGGTGAAATCTAATACAAATTATTGAATTTGTTTTTTAAAATGTAATCTTTTTTAATACAGTTAGTATTAATTAGTTATATATATATTACTTAGGTTAGTATTTACTAACCATCTGAAATTTTAGATGTACCAAATACAAATAAATTTAGAGCAATGTTAGAGTTGAAAAGAAAAATAATTTTCTGGCATTATTTTTGGGGTAATTTAACATGCGAGTTATCATTCTCAAAATTTAACTATGATTAACGCTTTTTATTTTAATGGACTACCTATTTGTCAGTACCATTATATTTTTTTGTTTTCCTATTACTGGATTAGTAAAATAGAAATAGCTAAAAATATTAATCATGAACAATATTGCGTGGAACTTAATTAAATGAAAAGTGTGTTGTAAGCGAGGTAGCAGGTCCAAACACAACATTTTTGGAATAAGAGTAAAAAAAAAGTATTTATATAAAATGTTTAGACCAAATTTATGCAGTATCCTAACAAAAGATATTTCTATTCTCGATAAAGCAAAATGAGGAATTGTCATAAACCATAGAAAGGAAAAGTTAGAAGATTCAGGTTTAAAAAATTTAAAAGCCTAGGTTACCTACTTAACATACTGCTGAAGAAAGCAATTTTCTTTAATCTTTTAACATAAGCAATTTTTGTAATCTTTGAACGGCTTGCATTAAAATATGTACATAACTAGCTAACATACCTGCCTATCAGATTATTTAACCACACATACCTTTTTTAATATAATAGAAAATCACCAGAAAAATATTTATTTATTTTATTTAACATTAATTTTTAAGCTTTGAAAATTCTAATAGCTTAAAATAGAGTAAATCAGAACATTAAAAACTAAGTAGTAAAAATATTTACAAAAAAAACATTACTTTAGATGTGATGCTAAAATTGGGTTATGAATGGAAGCTATCTGTTTCAGTGACCATCAACTTTAGCAGGGTTATAGTAAAATAAAGTCTAAAATAAATAATTGGCTTGGAATCAGAAGGGGGAGAGAAATGGTTCAAGCCTGGTACTTCTGCATAAATATGTTGAGGTTGTGGTGGATTATCCTGACCTTCAATATGACTTTAATCCCCATAAGAATCACTTGTATTCACACTTGCGTTATCAATGACAGTTGCCGCTTGTAGTATTTCTGATCTTTCACTTTCACTTGAAGACAATTCCTGTTCATTTTCATTATTTACAAATTCAGAATTAGAATCAAAGTCATCACACTCAGTTGAACTATCAGTAAGTATTGGGAGTATTTCTGTGTCTTGGATTACAGCTTTCCTCTTAGAAGCTATTGTTTGCAAACATGGCCAAAGATAAAACTCATAAAGTTAGAAAATAATGTTCATGCTCGATATGTCAAAACTCCAAATGCAAAGACAAATAAAAGTAGCTTTAACATACTAGAATGCAATGGAGATAAAATCTGCCCTATTTGTTGGCTCAGGACTAAGTTAAGAGCTCGGAAACATGGGATCGCTGTGATAGACGCTGGCAATTTTAGCAAATATTTTGTGCATCACTCTGAGCAATGTTGACACTCAAAGGGTTAATAAAAACCCTGACCATGTTTAATGATTTTATTTTATTATTTTTTAGAGAGGTAATAGATTCACTCAAAATATGTGGTCATTATCAACCAATATCAGTTATTTCTCTATCATAAGTTTAGAAGAACTAAAGCTGCCAACTCACACATAGCCCTTTTTGATTAGAATCTAACTCATGCATGTCGCACTGTTCCAGGGCTGAGGGCCACATAAGTTCTTGAGGAATTGGCTGGGGTCCATACATGAAATTTATAAGACCTAATGCCTAGATATAATAAAATTGAGAGCATAATTTGTTGTTTATTTGTGCAAATTGAAATATTTCTATTGATCTGCAGGCCACACAAAGTGAGCTTGCAGGCCATGGGTTGGATATGTCTGCTCTAATTTATCTCCCTGAATGTAGGTAGAATTTTCTACAATGAGCATTTAAATCAAGTCAATTATGAACACTTCATACCACATGGCCACTGTTAGAGGTCATGAAGTGTTATGATATTAGTGATATTTTGATAACATAAAAAAAAGTGACCTAGTTTCTACATTTGATCGAAAAAAATTTCACACTGCAAGATAAAGTTATATGGTGTCTACTAAACTTGATCAATGAAATCCCCGACATTTTCCCTGATTTCCCCTGATCGTTTCCTAAAATTCCCAACTAAAAAAGTATGTCGCATCTTTCTAACTTGCCGCCCCCCTCCCTCCACCTTCGTTTTTCTATTAATCTTTTTTTATTATTACTAATAATAATAAGTTTTAAAATTTGAATTAAATTTTTTTACTAAGAATTAAAAATATATTACACAGCTACAAACAAAAAAATGACATTATAATTTACTGATTATTGTATTTCATATTTTGAGTAAAATATCATTTTCCCGGATTTTTGTTGTGATTTACCAAATTCCCGTTTTTTCCCGATCACTTCAAATTCCCGGCTAATTCCCGTTTTCCCTGATTTTCCCGGATGGTAGACACCCTGAGTTAGTGTTTTTCATGCAAATGCCAAATATTTAATATTTGAAATAAAAATATAAGTTTTTGTTGAATTTCGAGATCTAATTTTTCAAACATTTCATTCAATATTAATCTTATGTTTTTCTTCTAGAACTTTTTTTTAACTCTTAGTAATGGTTATAACAGTACAAGTAAAATAAAAGTAAAGATTAACAAAGTAATTATAATTGTTCAGTGCTTTCCCCAGAAAATTTAGCCAACCAGGTGGCATTATTACATAGCCAGGCGGAGGCAGTAATACTTTGAGATAGTTAATGATTTGTGCAATGAACAGTGATTTTAGCTTAGTGGTCAGATAAAATCGGTCAGGAGGCGTGCCCATTCGAAAGGCCCTGGGAAGAATATTGTAACATATCACCTCTTTTATTTAATAGAATAATTTTTTTAAAGGCTTATCATTCCATTTTATTTTAAAAACTACAGTAAAATACAAACTAAAACTAAACTGAAAAAAACTACACTAAAATATATATATATATATATACATAAGAATCAAATAGCTGAAGCTATTATTTATGCTTTTTAGTGAGGAATTCTCCATCTAGATATCATATTCTGAAAATTGAAAAATGACACCTGGAGACAGGAATCAAACCCTGATAGCTCATGATCTTAACAAAATCACACATTTGTAGCCGACGATTTCCGCACGTCCGTCATAGATTCTGCCTTAAAATATGAGTGAAGAATGACCCTGGGCACGTGACGATTCCTGGTTAGCTCAGTGATTAGAGCATTGGGATACCAAGCCAAAGGTCCCGGGTTAAATTCCAGTGTCCCGGTGTCATTTTTCAATTTTCAGAGTAACATATATACAGAGATAACTTACTTGTGACTCTGACCCACCAACTATATTCACCCCTGGACGCATATGAAGAGCATTTTTCAGAATCAGGTTGAAATTGAGTGTTTTTGCTTTGGGATTACTTGACTCACTCACTTTGAGTAGATCTGTGCGACCAATCAAATCTTGAAAATTTTTAACACCCAGCTGAGCCATATGATCTCTGATCTAAAAACAGAAATAGTAATTTAAAAGTAAAATTATTCATAATGTGTAGTTCAAATACCATTTAAAACAACTAACTTTCAACAGAGATTATTTTAGTGAGTGAACTAAACCAATATGCTAGAAAAAGTTATGTATCTGAAATATCACATTTTTATTTCTATTTGTAAATGCATCTTCAACGAGATGAAGACAAAGTTGATCTACAAAATAATTATGTATTTTTTTTATATATATATATATATATATATATATTCTTTTACTTATTTATTTAATTTAGCACAAGTGAATTACTTATTTTGTTATATTGTTTCAAGCAGTGACCCAATACTCTTTATAAAATCTCTAGGGTACTAGCTCCCAAACCTTTTTAATCAACAGACAAGTAAATTTAATTGTTTCAAATGAAGGACTTGCAAGTCCCAGGGATTGGTGATGTGAGGTGTAATGAAGAGACTTTGTTGGGAGCTATTTTTAAGCAAAACTGATTCTCAGCCTTCTTAATTTACAATTAGAACTACAATTAATAACTTCTCTGCTGACTGGTAGCAACAAGCCTATGGATCAGCAAAACCATCAGTTGGTAAACACTTCAATATATTAACATTTTAATCCTGTCCATATGAATATTAAGATATGGCAGAGTATGTATATTAATGATGGGAAAGTGTGATTTAGCATGGCCTTCTAACATGTCACATGGGCGAAAGGGGGAATTAATTCCCTGCTATATAATTTGTAATGTTAATAATAATAATAATAATAATATTTAGCCCCGCGTCTTACTAACCCTTTCGGGTTATATGCTTTAAGTACTAATTACGCTAATGGATTAGGAATTGGGAAGGTTGAATAAAGGAAGCGAACCGCATTTGCGTGGAGGGAGAGTGGAAAACCATTTTAGGAAAAACCACCCCCAGTTCACCCGACCGAGATTCGAACCTCGATCTCCCCGTCCTCGGCAGTAGAGCTCAACATGACAAGCGTGCTAGCCAACTACGCCACCGAGGTGGGTAATTTTGTAATGTTATTATTAAAAATGTGACCAGTCTAATTAGTCCTATTTACAAATAGTAAACTAGCAGTTAGCCATATTAAATGAATTTAAAAAGTTGATATTTGTGCACTTTTGAGTTTTCAAATATTTAACATATTACCTTGTATCAAAATAAATATATATATATGTGTGTGTGTGTGTGTTGGAGGTGGAATGAGGTTGGGGGTCTGGCGGGAGAAGGGGATCAGGGGCAGTGTGGCACATCCAAGGAAGAAAATGGGTCGGTCACTTGACAACCTCACCACAGCCCAAATCATTTTAGTAAAAATGTAAATCATATTAAGTAGAACTAAAATATAGAGCATATAAGATGAGTCGAATACATTAAGATACAGTTTTTTTTAAGTCCGGGTATATGGTTTGATAGTCAAAACATTTGCGGTTAAACAAACATATTCAAAGTGCCCATAAAATTCCCAATTGAAAAAAAAAGCACAAAAATAATAGCTTTGATACATTGTATACAAGGCCAATGTCAGATTAATTCTAGTTAGCTTTACCATATTTACTGTTTAAAAGAACAAAATTAATGGTACAAGAAAAGCTTTATAAGTAGTAGCCCCCATTCACTGTTTAAGTACATTAATTTCAATGAAGTTTCTCAACCCAAAGTAAGGGTTATTACACTAGGGACCACACTTACAAGATACTTCAGAATCCCTTATGGCTAATCCAAATTTGTATAAAAAACAAGTTAAGACTAAGTAACTTTGACATGACGGATTGGAACTGAAAAATCTACCACAGCTGATTAATCAACACATTGAGGCATAGTGTCTTGAAGTTTTAAACTCGGCATAGAGCATTTGATGTACTAAAATTTCTTTCAAACAATAACAACTTGGGTAGCAGGCATAGGGATAGACAACAAAGTGGTTGACATGAGAGGACAAAGTGGTAGACAGCAAACTGCTAGAAACGAAGAAACGAGACGGACCAAGTGATCGACACGAGCTGGACCATGTGATAGACAACCAACCGGTAGACAAAATGAAAACAATTATTTGGAAGGCTGGGTGGGTCAAGTGGCCGACACGACTTGGACCAACTGCTAGACAAGCTCAAGTATAGGAGTACAAAATGATAGACAACCAAGTAGTCGACACGAGAGGACCAACTGCTTGACAAACTTTGATATAATCCAGTAAAAAGTGGGCTAAGTGACAGAATAGTTAATTCAAATCCTAAATAACACTGTTTGCTAGGTATAAGTATTGTCTGACCTCCTAAATAACACTATGCTAGGTCTAGGTATTGTCTGACCTCCTAAATAGCACTATGCTAGGTCTAGGTATTGTCTGACCTCCTAAATAACACTATGCTAGGTGTAAGTATTGTTTGACCTCCTAAATAACACCGTTTGCTAGGTGTAGGCTACCCTTATTTGCATGGTGGGAGAGTGAAGACCATTTATGAAAAACTACCCTCAGTACACCCAACCGAGATTCTAACCCCAATCTTCCTGTCATCGGCAGTCTAGTCTATTGCGAGTGGGATGCCTTAGAACATGCTACCCCTGAAGTGGGTTGTATAGAAACAGAACAAGTGGAATGAAGGGTGGTGGGGAGCGGAAAAATGTTCAAAAATGCACCTACCTTTTCAAACGCGTGAGCTAC
>CABFVX010008110.1:0-14054 GCA_902151425.1 Timema shepardi | reverse complement strand
ATTATTATTATTATTATTAGCACCGCGTCTTACTACCCGTTCGGGTTATACGCACTTACGCTAATGTGTAATGGTAGGGTGATTGTGAGATGAAATGAAGGACCTACAGTTTAACGTGGAATCCGAACCACGGTGGAGGCCTGGCATTCCTCACATTCACAAGATGTCTTGTCAGAGGTGAAGGAAGGGTTTGGTAATCACAAAAATCTGTGCCGGGACCGAGGATTGAACCCCGGCTGCCAGCATAGAAGTCTGAAACCTTAACCCCTAGACCGCCAGGTCACCCCCCCTTGTTTATCACTTTGGTAGTTTTGAAATAAATTGTCTGTCACTTGAGCCACTCTTAACTGGATTCATCTCGATGTTTGTCCTCTCATGTCGGCCGCTCGGCTGTCTCACTTTGTCCTCTTATATGGGAGCTTGTCTATCACATGGTCCAGCCCGTGTCGATCACTTGGTCCATGTCATTTCTGGGTGTCTAGCAGTTAGTCTGTTTACAGATTTGTTCTCTCATGTCGATCATTAGGTTGTCTATCACTTTGTACTCCTATACTTGAGCTTGTCTAGCAGTTGGTCCAAGTCGTTTCGGCCACCTGACCCACCCAGCCTTCCAAATATTTTTTTATAGCTTGTTGAGCAGTTTGTTGTCTAGCAGTTTGTATGGTGCCAATAACTTGTATTAATAGGAGATAAAAAAAAAGTTTGTGTGAAATTTAGAGAATCCTATAGACATAAAAAAACTGTAATTAGCTATTTATAAAGAGCTAGTGTTATGAAAATAGTTCTAGAGTTAAGGATAAAATTGCTTTTTTAAACACATCATAAATTTGCTTCAGCCTTTATTCATAACCACGGAGTTAAATTAAATATATTTGAGTGATTTTCACTATATGCTAGCTATAAGCTAAAAAAAATTAGTGATTTACCAAACTTACATTTGTGAAATAGTTGCTATAAGTTACCATAACTTAACCCGCGAGGCATTTCATATGTTTAAATTTTCTAGACTCAGACAGTTAGGGGTCAAAATTTAGTTCTGGCTATGATTATATGCCCCTTCCAAAGAAAATTTCTGGGTGCACCACTGGTCAGGAGTGTTATGATAATGATATTATACAACTTAAAGGCTTTAATATTATATTATTTGTTGTGATTCTAATCTTGGCCTTATTAATTATATAGGTCTAATCTTAAGTCTAAAATAACTACATTTTCTTTATTGCAATTAGGTGAACACCCTAGTTTTTTGACATTAACTGCTCTTAAATATACTCAAGTATTAGGTCCTCTGTTAAAATTCAGATTTAGTGCTTGGTATTTGGGTAAAACTATTCGGAGTATACGTTAATAAATATGTCCATGATGTATATCAAACAGGTATATCAAATTATTAAACAATAATGAAAGATAGGTAAATTATGTAATCACACTTACCTCTTCTGCTAACATGAAAAGATAATTAATAACATGTTCTGGTTTGCCGGCAAACTTTTTTCTGAGAATAGGATCCTGGGTAGCAATACCAACAGGGCATGTGTTGAGATGACATTTGCGCATCATTGTGCAGCCCATAGCTATGAGAGGAGCTGTGCTGAATCCAAACTCATCTGCTCCAAGTAAGGCTGCTACAACTACATCAAAACCTGTAATATACATTATGATTGCTTCAGTTGTACATCTATTTAGATATTTTTTTACTTTTCAGTAATTATTGTATTTTTTATAAGACATATGATATTGTAGACAAAATTACAATGAGCCTATTGAACAACACTTTAAATCTGGTTCATTTATTTTCATTTTATTAATACAAAAATATGTATAAATAAACAATTTACTTACTGCTCTTATAGTAAATTATCATTAGTTGGTATTTTAAGGCACATCAAAACAAGGACTATTAATGAATAGTCCAATAAATTTAGAAACATTAATTGTATTAAGCAATACATAGTAAAAATAACAACAATTAGAGAAAAAAAAACTCAGACAATAGTCAAGTCTAGATTAAAACAAATTTCTGGGCTAATCTGATTCGGAACTGTTAATAAAATGCAATGAACACCCTTACAAAAGAATTGTGAAAAATATTACCTGTGCGTATTTGACCATCCGCTTGAACAACAACTCGAGAACGAAGGTTGTTTAGAACTAGAACTTGATGTGTTTCTGCAACACCAAGTTCCCATGGTAAGCCAGCATTTTTTATTCCAGTCCATGAACTAGCACCAGTCCCACCATCATGGCCAGAAATAACAATGTGCTCTGCTTTTCCCTAAATGACACCATGTGTCAGTTAAATAAGGAACAAAATTAATTAGAGCAATGTTGAGCTAGTTACATAGAAGTAAAAAACTTTACAGGTTATAAGGTATTTTATATTAGCTAAAGAAAACGTGATATATTATAAGAAAAGTGTGTGTGTATCATTCAGAATTAAGAACAGATATAATGGTATTGCCGATTCTGATAAACACGCTATTAAAGGTTTAATAAAGTGCCATGAATCAATTTTGAAAGATGTATTACATTTATAACAAGATAATTAATAAAGATTCTACATATCAAATGTGGGTACAAAATATTTTAATAAGTCTTTGAAGGAAAGTTCAGGGCTAGAACATTCCCAATAATAGAAAGAGTTAAAAAGTTTTATAGTCAGTTAGCCTCTGGTGATTTTAAAGGTGGTGTAGACTGGTAAGTTTAAGTTCACCAACAAGACTGCAAAATTATCTTTTGAGAAAGTGCTAGTGGAACTCAAAGGAAATGGTGACTTGTACAGGGACAATGATTTGAAGAATTTTATATTTAAACTGATTGTAAGACAAACTATGAATTTATAGGGGAATCCTGTTGTGTAGGAAAAAGCAATAAAGAGCATGTTAGCTTTATCCTGGAACAGAAACTCAAGTGCCAATATTGATTAGAAAATATTAACGGTCTAGATAATTTGTTGATGTTAAGCTACTCCCACTTGAATATGAAGCCAATAAAAAATTATGGATTACTAAAAGGACCGATGAGAACTAGAAATTAAAACTTTATCAGCAATCCTAAACCCAAAAGAGTAAAGTTGTGAACAACTGTTCTGTGCACCTTAAAATGTTTCAAGATAATTAAAATGCAAACAGATTGTATTATTCATATTAATGTGACTATAAAACTCAAACCAGTGGATCAAAAAATTATTAAGAATAAGATAAAATATATTTACTGAACAAGAATCATTAAAATATCCTGACTGGGTGAAAGTAAAAATGAATTAAAATAGTAATAATAATATTGACTAGCATATATTAGGAAATCTCATTCATCTTGAACAGATGTTAAGCCCACAAAAACGTCTATTTTGAAAAGTATACATTTACTATTGAATTAAAATTACTGGAATGCCGTACAAAAACTTTCTAAAATGCCTGAACCTCTACAAGAAAAACATTAGCTTGGAAATAGTTTTTGATTAATATTCCCCTGATTGAATAAAAGAAATAAAGATCAAATAAAGCTGAATTTGATGAACAGGTATTGAATGAAGAAAAAATAATCCTGATCCATCCAACTATGAGGGACCACCCTCATATTTTGGTATTTTTCTCAGTACAAGTGTTATTCAAATATTTAAAATCTTCTTGAATAATAATTCCTTTAAGTATCAGTTATAAATCACCTCATCAGAGTTCATTGATATTATCCACCCTGGAGATAAGTACTACTTTGACCTTACTCAAGGCTTTAAATATATATTCAATAAAATTAAAATATATTGTATATACTTTCTTACAATAATATCCCTACTTATTTATTCATGTTTTTAAAACAAAATTCAAACGGTCTAAGGTAATATTGGAACAAAGTTGGGAGGTTCAATCTTAATAAATACTGTGAGGTAAGGTATACAATGGCGGCTTAAGGGCAGTGCGAACCGGGCAGCTGCTCGGGGGACGCCAAAGAGACCACCAAACTAACGTTACCTGGGTTTAATAGTGGAGTTGCTAAGCATAGCAATTGTTCACTTTATGTTACTAACAAGAAATATGACATATTGGTGTAGTTTTTTGTGGGGTATAAAATAGGATTTAGTGCCACTCTTAAAAAAATATTTTACATACACCATTTTAGAAAACAGCAATCTTTTTTTTCGATTATCTTGTATGTTAATTATAATAAAGTGTTATTTACAGTAAATAATAAATCCAAGAACATTGTCTACAAAATATATATTTAAAGTTTTCTTTGTAATACTGCTTTTGTACAGTCACTCAGTGAAACGTTTGGAGTATGTCTACCATTTAAAGAGATTCCCTTAAGATTATTTTACTATCACGCCCAAGTTAAGTGAGATTTGGAGCAGTTAGATTTCGGGATTATTTTCATATTTTTCTTTTCTTTTTTTCTTTTATCCCCTAGTTATATAGGAGGGCACCAAAAAGCCTCAGAGGAAAATTTACCTCAGGCCGCCCCTGAAGGTGTGTGTGTGTGTATATACACATAATATAATAATCCCTGGGTTAAGGACATGTTTTTTATGTGTGTGTGTGTGTGTGTGTGTGTGTGTGTGTGTGTGTGTGTGTGTGTATACATAATATAATAATCCCTGAGTTAAGGAAATGTTTTTAAAGGAGAAATGAAAATGAGTGTACTGAAATATACTTTACATAATTATAAAAACACTCACCTTAGCGACTCCAGATGCTACCACACCTACTCCAACTTCAGAAACAAGCTTCACTGATATACGAGCATTTGGATTGGAACACTTCAAATCATAAATTAGCTCAGCCAAATCTTCAATTGAGTAAATGTCATGGTGAGGAGGAGGTGATATCAAACCCACTCGAGGAACTGAATGGCGAGTTTTAGCTATATCCTTTGTCACCTTGAGGAAATTAAAAAAATGTATATATTTAACATGTTGAAATATTCATAAATATAGATAAATGTAAATAAATGCCAAATAAAAAATGAAGTTAAATTAAAAACGTTTAAGGTTTAGAAAATATTCTGTAATAAAATTTTTACATAATTTAAATAAATAAGAATTTTTGAATAAATGATAGAACTGTATTTAAAAATATATTTATAATTGAGAGTCATTTATTTCAATCTGACATCTTAGGTGAATCGATAGCGTGTCTATCTACCGGCCTAAAGGTCCCGGGTTCGATTCCTGGCATGGTCAACAAATTATTGGTGAAATGTAAGTTTACCCTATCATAGTGATAACTTGATGGCCAGGTACTGGATGATGTGCCTGTCCTAGTTTTAAGTTAGATTATAAGACATATGAAGCTATGACAGGCCTAAAAAGCCGGTAGTGGAAAATATATGACTTGAATAAAAAACTGACACAGACCATGGGCTGGAAACAGTGATGGATGTAGGGCTACGACAGGCCTAGCACGCCAGTAGTGGAAAATAACTTGAATAAAAAATTGACCTGCATCATAGGCTGAAAACATTAATTAATGGGTGTAAAATAAAGTCAGCTATTTTAGGTAATAAAAATTATCCCTCCAAAGTGTTTTATATATAGTTATTGGGATATTATTTTTTTAATGTTGATCTATAATTCTCACATTTATATGTAGAATAATAGTTCTATGAATGTGTGACGCATTGATAATGATAGTGACCTTTCATGGAATGTTTGCTATATTGGCATTGCGCTCTGATGAAGGAATATACCACTTGGTCAAATGCTATTATCTGTGACAAGAGTTTTGATGTAGCAGTGTAATTACGTATTAATACGAATGAGCTTGGCAGTCTTAAATGTGATTGCTTTCAGGTGATCTAATTACTTAATTAAAATAGATATGCTACAGAATGTTTTAAACAAAGGCTCTTATTCTTAATGTGTGTAGATACAATATTTTTTGGGATGCGTATATAAATATTATTAATTCATTCACACTTAATTTATTGTTTTCATTTACTAGCCTACATGCACTATGGATAGTGGATAGTTTTTATCACCATTTTCTGAATTATCACTTCAAATAACTATAATCCCTGTTATAAATTGATAATAGCCTTTGTGGTCTAGTGGTCAGAGTTACTGGCTACAAATCCAGAGGTCCTGGATTCAATCTTCAGCGCTTCCAGATGTTTCTGTGAAACAGTGGGTCCCTAATGGGGGATCAAATTCAGTGTTGTGAGGACAAACTAGGAGCTACCTGAATAAAGAAGTGGAGGCTTTGACCTAAAAAATTGTAATTAATTACCAAAGGGTTCATTCTACTGACCACATGACACCCTCTATCCACACATGTTGGTACTATCTTTGCCAACATACAGCAGCAGCTTGCTTGCAGGCTGATGCCATTGAGTTATTAGTTTTTATTTTTATTTATTTATATATCATGTCAAACATATTTTCTATGAATAAATGAGAAGTTTAAAAAAAGAAGATAATGGAACATATTTTCACGAAGTTAAAAATGATCACATTATCGATTCTGATGTCGAGAGGAATCTAAAGCAGACAATATACTAAATATAGTGTTGACTAAAATAATTAGGAAATCCATCAGAGTTCTAGAACTAAAAGATAGGGCTCTAATAATATAAACTTGGAGAGAACAATATTAATAATTTAGAGGAGCCTAAGATGATATTTTTTTTAAATAAAAAAAAATGATCAGAAACTACATAATGTAACATGCCCGATTCAGAAAACCTAGGCAAATTATCTAAACACATAGTTAAAGAAAAAGTTAGCCAACTCTTTCCCAAACACAGTGGTAAAGTATAATGGTTACTTGGGGTGTGAGGTCAAATCTATTAAACTTATGCCTATCTTTAATATCTCATGAAAGTGGGTAGATGACTTTTTTTCAAGCTTTTAGAATTTAAATTGTTCTACATTAGATGAATAAAGAATGTAATTTTATAATAAAAAAAAGTAAAACTTAAAAAAAAGTTACAATGGAAAACCTTTTGGCATGAACAATATGATTTATTTTCAAATTAGCTATTCCTTTCAGCCTAAGCAATTAATTATGTAACCTTGAATTAAATAGTTCATTTTCCTTTTAAAAAAATATAATAGTCACCGATTTTTATAATAGGATATGTTTTCTTTAACTAAAATATATCGTTTTGTAAAAGTATTTACTTTGTAGCCTGGAAGTTCACCCCCTTCACCAGGCTTTGCCCCCTGAGCCATTTTGATTTGTAAATCATCAGCATGCGCCAAGTATGATGCTGTAACTCCAAATCGACCACTTGCCACTTGTTTGATAGCAGACCTCATATTATTTTCTGGATCTTGATTCAGATAACGATCAGCATTTTCACCTTTGAATAAATAGAAACTCTTAGTAAATATTTGATTTCAGCCATGACATATTTAAGGCATTTCTTAAAGAATAATCAGCAGAAAATAAAACCAATAATTCAAAATAAATAGTCAGATACAGCTGGTTTAATATAA
Source organism: Timema shepardi (assembly GCA_902151425.1). Lineage (NCBI taxonomy): Eukaryota > Metazoa > Arthropoda > Insecta > Phasmatodea > Timematidae > Timema > Timema shepardi. The sequence goes on along the minus strand of CABFVX010008110.1, from coordinate 6,619 downwards.
ATAATATTGATGACAACTATGAAAAATTGGGTTTTAATCTAATTAACACTGAAGCTTTAACCAAAAATGAATATATCAATTAATGCTAGGATAATCTTAAGCGTGATTATATTAAAGTAAAAATATCAACAAGCAATGATAATATATTAGAATATCGACGGCCTATTTCTAATACCACTTATCTCAAAAATTATTGAAAATGAGGTTTGACTATAGGGACATTCTATATGCTGTTCTGCGTCTATTTATAATACCTCTTATCTCATAATGTCCAAAACAAGGGCTGAAAAGAGAAATTTAAAACCACGTATCTTGTTGTGGCTCCACTGGCCCTTCTAATACCTCTTATCTCAACAGGTTGTATTTGGTTGACTCATGGCAACTCGTACAATTAAGCTGTGCAAAACAAGACTGTCAATAAGAAACACCCAAATAAGAAATCCCGGCGAAGTTCTACACTGACCTACTACCTAACGCAAAACAATGAACGCCTCAATGTCTGTAAAAGATTTTTCTTGAGTACTTTAGGTGTTAACGAATGTATGGTAAACAATTGGGTTAAGAAAATTGTGGATGAGCTTCCCTCTGAAAGGGTAGCTGCAGCTGAAGAAAAAACACAGGATGATCCTGGTAGTCTGTCAAATAACGGAAACAAAAGAGGGAGGCTCTCAAGAAACACACCCAGAGAGCTGGACGAAAGAATGATTAATCTTAAGGATTACCTTGAAAAACTTCCTAAAATGCCTTCTCATTACTGCCGAAGAGAATCCAATAAGTTGTACCTTGAAGATCATTTTTAATCACAAGCTAACTTGTACAGAGAATACATTAAAAAAATGAAGGAGGAAGGGAAACCAACATACTCTTCCTTTGTTTTTATTCTGTGTTTAGTGAAAAGAATTTGGCTATTTTCGCCCCCAGGAAAGATATATGTGATGTATGCTATCAATGAGGTCAAAAACTTGGATGAAGAGACTTGGAAAAATCATGTTTTGATTAAGGATCGAATCAAAGCAGAAAGAGAGTGATAAAATGCAAGCTGAAGAGAAGAAAATCTATTGCCTGACAATGGATCTCCAGGCAGTAAAATGTGCACCTTTTGTGAAAAAAAATCCGATCAAAGTTTGGCAAATCTTAGGGGTTTGTTGTACAAACCTAACGGACAAATTCAGTTCCAACTATATTTTGATACAGAATTTGAAGATTTTCTAGTACGTCCACGAAGAACCACAGTAGTTGAAGAAAGGAAACCTTTTAATGGAATAATACCAAAACTCTTCAAGCAACACTTGGCAATCCAGGAAAAAAATTGGACACATTTACAGGAACTGAAACCAGTAATACCAGCTGATTTTCATTCTTTTTATGACAATATGCCAAGGCTGAAAGAAAAACCTCACCAAAAGACTCAACAGGATTCTATAAGCCAACAAGGCCAAATATTGAAGAAAATGAAGAAATAAAACTGACGGAAAAGATTCTGTAACTCATAAATACATATTTTTATATTGTATCTATTTTTCTTCAGTAATAAAAATTTGAATGTCCAATACAATAATCTATTACTATTACTAAGCAAGCGGTTGAATAATACAACACATCTCGTAAAAGGTATTATTACAATCAAATGTATCTCATGGTTTGTATTGTTCAATACCTTGTATCTCCAAATAAAATTGGTCTAATACCACGTAGCTACTAAATCTAATTGTATATCATGTCAAACACATAAAATTGATAAGGGCTTCTTAGAAATGAATTCAAACAATTTTCCTATATATATAAAAAAATAGTGGTCCTAATTTAGAGACGAGTGATTTTATATTAACTTTTTTGTCTTTCCTGAAAAATTGCCTGTTTGGAGATGCGTGGTATTAGAAATAGGCCGTCGATATAGTACTAAGAAATAATAAAAATATCAAATGTTAATAATAGTAGGCTTTTAATCTTAATGTCTAATAATGGATCAAACTTATATTCTTTAAAGCAATTAGAATCATGATAGTCTTGTTAAGCTTACTTATAATAATGAAACAATATTCAAAAGCTGAGAAAATTAAATAAAGATTACATTTAAATGTTGATAGCAAATACATATTTTTAATTAATTCATGTAACATAAGAGGTTGAATAAATTAATCTAAGGGCTAGGGATGGAAGGAAGTTTAATAATGTGCCCTTATTACCATGACGGGAGGATGGGAAAACGTAATTGATAATTCTCATTTTGAAAACAACCAGCACTGACCCTGAAAAGGTTTCAAATCTCAATCAATCTCTCAATGTTGATCACGTACATAACCAATATGAATGGAGAACCTGCGGCCTTAAGGTCATATGTAGCCTTTTTAAGTAATCGATGCAGCCTTTTTTATATTTTGTTAGTAATTATGTATTTCAATTGTTTTAAAATATTTCATTCTCTAACGGCCGGTATTTTGACTAATTAAAATAAATCATTATTTTAAACCATTATGTTAAAAAAAATAATCGCTCTTATTGATCTATTTATCCATGGTTGGTGCACTATCATATTATTATTTTACACTAAATACAAATATGAGCCTTGGAGCAACATCAGCTTGATTTGGAAACAACAATTTTGTTTCACACCTGTGTTGTTAATGTAGGAGTCCAGTATGGTAGTTTAATATTTACCACTATTTTTTTTAACCGTTGAAAGAAGCCAGAAAAACATCACTATTTCTAAATGTCACTATTCTTTTACTAAATTCTATATTTTTTCCTTATTTGAACTTTTTTAACTTAACTTTATCTAAAATCAAATACATTCTTAATTTAATAATTTCCTTTGAATTTCATTTTTCTCATTCTAAAGTATAAGATCTGGCATTCACCACTTAAGCCTTGAGAGGATATAAATATATATGAACCTCAAGAGAAATTAACTGGAGATCTCCAGCGAGCTGGGAAGAGGTTTGGGAGCAACAGCCCGTAGTTTGTCCTTCGAGGAAATTTAGACAATTTCACAGAGATCAATGTTTGCTTAGCCTCTAAAAGTGTTAATATTGATAATTAATTAGAGATTTGTTATAATATTAATTAATATTGTATTATTCAATTCAGATTAAGTTTTTATAAATTATATTGAAACCTTTCAACAATATTTTTATCAACTTTTATTGCTGTATAGTAATGCACTTAGGGTGGTTTTTCCTCAAAGAGTTTACACTCTTATCTCTCCAAGTAAATGTGGGTGCAATTCCTCTAAATTCAACCTAACTACTCTATATTATTACGTATTATAAAATAATTCCAATAATAAATGTCAAAGTGTTTTTATAATCTACAATTGTACATACGATTTGGGGAGGGTGGGGTCTTTTTTTCTTGGGGTGACCCACCATGGGTCCATTACTGCATAGTTACACCTTTGTACATGTTAAAAGCTAATATTGGTAAAACTAGTTTTACAATAAGAATTTTTAGTACATCTCTAAGTTTATATTAGATAATAATGAAAACATTAATAATTATTATCTGGCTTATGTAATACAAGAATGAATTTAAAAAACACAATTTCTTATTTACAATATATATGTATATCTCTTCCCCCCTTCCCCTTTACTTTTAAGGGCTCTAACAATTTTCAATGGGGGTCCATACCTCTGACCCCCAATTTTATATGTCCATAAAAGAAGGTTTAAAAAATAAAAATACCTTTATGTCAATTGATAAGATATTTATATTACCATTATTATTATTACTGTTATTATCATTTGGATTTTTATATTTTCCATCAAAAGTGATTACATGACTGACGTATGAATTTTTTAAGGAAAATTAAGAACCATTGTGACTCTCAGACACTGTCCTCACTCCTCATAGCTAGGGTTAAGTCAGACACTGAGGGAAAAAAATTATCTACATTCCAAAGTGTGTCTGTCGATTGTTTTATATCCAGTGTTACTCATTGAGGGTGAACTGGGAAGGGGGGAGGATTGGTAGGGTAGGGTACTACCACATATTTCTCCCCCTCCCTCCTGCCCCCATTGAAATGTGCCTTCCTCCAGTTTGTTAAACTTCCCTCTATATACTCGGAGTTTGAAGCTGAAATATGGTTTGCATCAAACTTCAAAAAGATTTAATGACCATTTATTATTATTTCTAAATGCTTAAAGAGACCTGGCTTGGAGTCAATCCCCTAAAAACTCCTCAAAAATATTTTTTTTTACAAACTACCTCACCAGACACTAATAAAGTTTTGTCGACACTTTTGGTAGCCATCACAATAGTGTTTTTTTTCATTGTGACTTACTACCTGTTTGAGTTATACACATACATCAATTTACCCTAATGAACTAGGAATGAGGAAGGTGACATTTTAAATTGAATGTACCTACATTTGCATAGATTAAGAGTGGGGAACCATGTTAAGGAAAAATACCCCTGTTACATCTGACTGGGGTTTGAACTTTAATCTTCCCACCACCAGCAATCCAGTCTAATAGTGTGTGTTACCCGCCGTGTTCAACAGACATGCTGAAGATGGGGAGATCACGGTTCGATTCCAGTCAAGTGGTTTGCCCTAAATAGTTTTCCGCTCTCATTCTATGAAAATACGGATGCACCTCCTCTTGATTTAACCTTCCCGATGCCTAACACATTAGAGTAATTAGTACATAAGCGTTAAGCCCGAAAGGCTAGTAAGAAGCGGTGATAGAAATAAATAGAAATTACGTGTTTGGAACCGTTTTAAGAAAAGAAAAACATCCTCTGTACACTATACTGGGAAATGAACCCCAATCTCGTCACCAGCAAACCAGTCTAATACAAGAAAGTCAAGTGCAAAATGGTTTCTTCCACTAGGTAAGAAATATAAAGAAAGAAAACCATACTACTGATTATTTGAGCTCAACCTAAAAATAAAGCTCAACCTAAAAATAAAGCAGCAGATTTCTGCAAAGTAAGTAAGTGGTCTTTGATAAAAGCCGCACTCTTGACCTTTCCCTTCCAAGAAACTTGACCTATGTAAACAACAGATTAGCTCTCTCCCCTTCCACTCTTTCAGAACTTAACTTGACAGATATGACAACACCGTAACTCTTGTTCTGTGTCGGTTAAACAGTCCAAATAGTTCAATATATGGACGTTTCTTAGGAGTTGCACTGATAGCACTTCTAAAATTTTACAAGGTAGTTCTTCCACTTAAAATATATAAAGTTAACTAAGTAAATAAATATGGATTTCTGAAGTCAGGTCTTACCTCCTTCTCCAGTGTTCGATTTTCCTCCTATTTTATTCATGGCGATGGCAAGTGTGGCATGTGCTTCCAAAGATATACTGCCAAAACTCATTGCACCTAGTTCAAACAAAATTAATTAAATGTCTAATTCAATTTTCTGCCAACACAAATGATTTATTACCAGATAAACCACACAAAACCAGTTAACAGCTAAGAATTATATACACTTAAACACTGCCAATCCGAACCATATGAGTCCAAAATTTTCAATAATGTGAACAAAGATTATTTTTAAAATAAAATGATTAAACACATACAACAGTTAACTTTGGTAGATCTCTCATGACTAAGCTGAAAATAATATGGTGGGTCCCTCTCCCACTCATGTATGGCAACAGACAAGTGGTGACAACCGGGTGGGGTGACTGACCTTAGTCCACTCGCTGAGGCATCGTACTCACTGACTCGCAGAACAATAGTAGCCAACTAACAAAAAACAATATTGTATAGCGTGTCCTTAGTTATATAATATAGTGAAACTGTTAGTTTAATGATTGTATAATAATTGTTAGTTTACTCTATATTATTATTATTATTATTATTAATAGCACTGCGTCTTAATACCCGTTCGGGTTGTATGCACTTACGCTAATGTGTAATAGTAGGGTGATTGTGAGATGAAATGGAGGACCTACAGTTTAACGTGGAATCCGAACCACGGTGGAGGCCTGGCATTCCCCACATTAACAATGTGGAGTGACTACGGTTCATGAGCATTATGTGTTTAGTCGTTGTATTGCAGTGTTGTATTTACATCTTTTTGCTCACATAACTCCAATATAAAAATATATAATTATTTTAAATGTAACTTATTATAAATAACTATACTTTAATGAAAGAGTTTATAAAGGCAAATCTCACTCAAATTAGTAGTAATCTAGAAGTTTTCTAAGAATAGATAATTTGTCGATACCTACAAAGAAAGTGAACGACATCTGTACAATCACCAATATAAATTGGCTTGCTTGGCATGTAAAACCCCTTCAACAACAAAATTTTATCTTGACCCTGGTTTAAGAAGTAACAAAAGATCTTCTGGAGCTCACTAATGCAATTTTGTATATCTTTAAAAGATGAGAATAATTTAAGGGTAAAACTAAAAAAAACACAATAGTTACATAAAAAATGTATTGATCTTTAACATTCTAGTTCCACTCTATTAGAAGCACACCCTCTTCACAAGATTGTACTTGGCTATAACTTATACCATAATATTTGTTCATATCTAAATATGTAAGATATTTGTTCTGTACGGTGTTCACAGACAAGAATTTAGCACACGCTTTAGTTATAAAACAAACAATCAATTAACTATGAGCCTACCTTTGTGAATGGTGACAGAGTACCTGGAGT
>CABFVX010008109.1:13606-26272 GCA_902151425.1 Timema shepardi | reverse complement strand
CCCCCCAACCCCCTTCTCCAACACGAGCCATTGGGAAAGGAATGGTAGTAGGCCCTCTGTGGAGTGTTATCAATTATCTTAATTCCTTTCTCAGCAGATAAAATGTTCCATGAAGCACAGAATAAATTCAATTAACTGGTTAAAAAAAATGCAATGTACTTAGGTAATTTTTGTAATTATAAGGGGTTTGTGAGGATAGTATATATCAAGGGTTGGTTTGCACCCTAGTCTCTGTTCCGTGAAGAATAAAGGGGGATCTCGACGTTTCTATTAAACCAAATTGTTGTATTTACCAATTCATTGTTGAAATTAAACCAATTAAATCTATGTTAAGTCATTACTAGTTGTACTATATAACGTAATAGCTCATTAACCAATTACTTCATTTTCAACACTTAATTTAATTAACAAAATTAACATGGAACATAAACGGCGAACATGAGTGTGAGGTTTTTGTTTTTTCCGAATGTTCTAGTTTCTTCTTATTATTATTTAGCACCAGGTCTTACTACCCGTTCGGGTTATACACTTTAAGTACTAATTACGCTAATGGATTAGGAATTAGGAAGGTTGAATTAGAGGAATTGAACCCGCATTTGCGTGGAGTGAAAGTGGAAAACGATTTGAGGAAAAACCGCCCCCAGTTCACCCGACCGAGATTCGAGCCTCGATCTCCCCGTCCTCAGCAGTCGAGCATCTTATCACGACTAGCGCGTTAGCCAACTACGCCACCGAGGCGGGTAATTTTCTAATTAATTTTTAAATTACTCTCTAATTTTGAAGGATTTTTTTTTTCTCGTCAGATTTTTCTGAGGGGGACTCTCCTGATCCGATCCCCTTAGAGCACCCCCATTCTCCCTCCCTCACGATAATCCTAGACCCACCCCTGATACGTCTATGGGAGGAGAAAGGGGAGGAGGGTTTAGTATTGTCGTACAGCTTCCTCAACGAGTTCCTGTATGGATGGGAGGAAGGTGTGCCAAGTATCCCGGAGGTCAAACCAGCGGGAGTAGGTCTTGGACCTAAACCGTTGGCCAGGGCAGCGGTGACTTCGGCGATTACGTCGGTGGCCCAACAAAGGAAGGACCAGAAGTCTAGATAGAGCCTCTTCTCCTCTAGCGCCGCGCAGTCCTTCTTGTGAAGGTGGCGGCGATCTTTTGGTGCGGGCCGTTGTTGTTGGGTCCTCCCTCTCCTTGCGACCGACTGAGATCCCTGACCCCCTCCAACCCCCGTCCCTGGACACGCACTTCTATAGTCGCTTACTGTACCGTTTACTTACTGAGATTAAAAAATACGGTAGGGCCCTCGTTCTCGCTGATTCAGTTATCCATCATCATCATCATCATCATCGCAACAAGAATGGAGAATAGTACGTACATTGTAGTGTACAGTACACGCTATTATTTTGTACTTTATTTAATGTCGGTAATGTACTACGTGAATAATTTATCAATTAAACTTTACCCCATATTTATGTATGTTACGTGAATATCACGTTATATATATAGCACCGCGTCTTACTACCCGTTCGGGTTATACGCTTTAAGTACTAATTACTCTAATGGATTAGGAATTGGGAAGGNAAACTTTACCCCATATTTATGTATGTTACGTGAATATCACGTTATATATATAGCACCGCGTCTTACTACCCGTTCGGGTTATACGCTTTAAGTACTAATTACTCTAATGGATTAGGAATTGGGAAGGTTTAATTAGAGGAAATGAACCCGCATTTGCGTGGAGGGAGAGTGGAAAACCATTTAGGAAAAACCACCCCCAGTTAACCCGACCGAGATTCGAACCTTGACCTCCCCGTCCTCAGCAGTCGAGAATCTCATCACGACTAGCGCGTTAGCCAACTACGCCACCGAGGCGGGTATCGCGTTATATAATAGTTCGGTATTACCCACGGGTAGCCACGGTAGATTTAGGATCGTACTACCGGGGGATATAGGAGGGGGGGCTACTATATTCTAAAATATCATATCAGGCGCTTTGTTACCAATCCTTATATCTAAAAATAGTCAAACGATTAAAATAATATATTACAACATGATGGGGAAAATATCATGATCCCTTACGTTGGGAAAAGTCGAACATTATGAAATAAGGTCTTACGTGATTTAAGGAAAGCTCCCCCCCCCCTTCCCCGCTAGGACTTTTAACACCAGAAAAAAATAATCATTTGAGTTACAATAAAACAATAAAAGCGATTACATTTATTTTCTCACACTCACTCACGGATTACAGCGCTCGGTGGTTGAATGTATCACTAACGTCGGGCCTGCTGTAGACCGGAGATTATAATCTCCTTCCCCTAGGATTCAATCAGCCGACATTTTGACCGGAAACTGCGCCTTTTCCCCCTCTCTAGGCAGGTAGAGTAGTAGACGTCCTTCTCTACGCTACCGGCGTCGTGACGCCCGGCAGGACCAAGACTTGGCGGGGCGTCAAAGTGTCGGTCACACGCCAACTACGCGTCAAAAGAGACCGCCTCTGTAATGAATTGGCCGAACTCTCTGAAGAGTTTTATGATCAGTTGCGGGTTCACTATAACTCGCTCGAGAAAGGAAGAATGGAACAAACCTTCTGACCGCAAGCCCCTCATTTTCCTAGCGATCAATGGCTACTCTGGTTTCATAGGCCGGGAACAAAGGAAGAATGGAACAAACCTTCTGACCGCAAGCCCCTCGTTTTCCTAGCGATCAATGGTCTACTCTGGTTTCATATGACGGGAACAAAGGAAGAATGGAACAAACCTTCTCACCGCAAGCCCCTCATTTTCCTAGCGATCAATGGTTACTCTGGTTACTTATGAAGTTCGGCTCTTGTACCCTTCGTCTAACAGTCTTCACCATATATATAGTTTAGGATGAGAGAAGCAGCCATAGTTCCTCGGCTGGTATGAGCTACCATAGTTCCCCGGCTGGTATGAGCTACCATAGTTCCCCGGCTGGTATGAGCTACCATAGTTCCCCGGCTGGTATGAGCTACCATAGTTCCCCGACTGGTATGAGCTACCATAGCTCCCCGACTGGTATGAGCTACCATAGTTCCCCAACTGGTATGAGCTACCATAGTTCCCCGACTGGTATGAGCTACCATAGTTCTCCGGCTGGTATGAGCTACCATAGTTCTCCGGCTGGTATGAGCTACCATAGTTCTCCGGCTGGTATGAGCTACCATAGTTCCCCGATTGGTATGAGCTACCATAGTTCTCCGGCTGGTATGAGCTACAATAGTTCCCCGATTGGTATGAGCTACCATAGTTCCCCGATTGGTATGAGCTACCATAGTTCCCCGGCTGGTATGAGCTACCATAGTTCCCCGGCTGTGTATGAGCTACCATAGTTCCCCGACTGGTATGAGCTACCATAGTTCCCCGACTGGTATGAGCGACAATAGTTCCCCGGCTGGTATGAGCTACCATAGTTCTCCGGCTGGTATGAGCTACCATAGTTCTCTGGCTGGTATGAGCCACCATAGTTCCCCGGCTGGTATGAGCCACAATAGTTCCCTGGATTTCTCTCTAAAACAAAGGGACATGTGTGAGGTAAGAAGTAGAGTCCACAGGGGCAGGATGTGTTGTAGCCGGCCAAGGTCAGTAGTGGGTTGGATATTGTGTCTATCTGATGACAAGGGTTTCAGTAGCACACATTACCTTGACTTAGTAGCACACATTACCTCGAGTCTAGTAGCACACATTACCTCGACTTTTGTAGCACACACTACCTCGACTCTAGTAGCACACATTACCTCGACTCTAGTAGCACACACTACCTTGACTCCAGTAGCACATCCTACCTTGACTCCAGTAGCACACATTACCTTGACTCTAGTAGCACACATTACCTCGACTCCAGTAGCACACACTACCTCGACTCTAGTAGCACACATTACCTAGACTCTAGTAGCACACATTACCTAAACTCCAGTAGCACACACTACCTTGACTCCAGTAGCACACACTACCTTGACTCCAGTAGCACACACTACCTTGACTCCAGTAGCACACACTACCTCGACTCCAGTAGCACACATTACCTCGACTCCAGTAGCACACATTACCTTGACTCCAGTAGCACACACTACCTTGACTCCAGTAGCACACATTACCTAGACTCAATTAGCACACATTACCTAGACTCCAGTAGCACACATGACCTCGACACCAGTAGCACACTTTACCTCCAGTAACACACATTACCTTGACTCCAGTAGCACACATGACCTTGACACGTTGATTCCTTCGTACCCACGAAACTTGAAGCACAGGAGCTACAGTAGCCCCATGACTTCTTTGGTGCTGACTGACAGCTCACAGTCGACAGCTTTTAAAAGTTACCAGATCAAATTATGTATCCCTACGCCGAACCAGATGATCTGCAAATACATATGTTTATCAGCTGTCACTTCTGACGGTCAAAATTTAGGTATTGACCTAAATTTTGAGTGTTAGAAGTCAGCTGTGAGCTGTCAGTCCGCACCAAAGAAGCCATGGGTCTACTGTAACTAGGGAGATCTGTGAATGTTATCCCTACACGCAGGTCTCGATATTAGTTCAGACTGTTCTTTCCGGGAAAGGTATTCTGTAGTCGTGCCCTCTTGCGAGATCTTGTGTTTACTCTCTTGACAGCGGTCGTGCAAAGCACAAATGTCAACACAGCTAGCCGATGTTACTCCTCTGGCAGACTGATAAACCAGTTCTGTCCGCCATCAAAGGTTTGCGACCTGCATGGATTGTTCAAGTCTCTTTGTTTCCCGCCTTGAAACCACTCAACATATCTCTCTTTCCTGTACCTCTTTACGTCCCTGGTGAACAACGATCAGCTCCCAGTAAGTGATCCACAATCTCGGGTTTCACTTCCAGAGCTCGACACCCCGGGTGGTTAGTTGTCTGTAGGAGCGATCTCGCAGCTACAGTAGCCCCATGGCTTCTTTGGTGCTGACTGACAGCTTTGAAACGTTACCAGACCAAATTATGTATACCTACGCCCGACCAAATGATCTGTAAAAACATCTGTTTAGCAGCTGTCACTTCTGACGGTCAAAATTTAGTATATACCTAAATGTTGACTGTAAGAAGTCAGCTGTGAGCTGTCAGTCAGCACCAAGGAAGTCATTGGGCTACTACAGTCTGGACACGTGGAAATGTATTAGAATCAAATAAAAATGTTTCGTTCAACGGAGCTGCTTTGTGTTTAGGCCAGGTCACTTCTTTACTGTACCGTGTCCTATTTTCATTTGGTACATTCCTGCATTTTATAGACATCATCTATTGACTGGTTCAGTTACCACTGTACTGCTCTGAGTGTTCACAGGCTGATTTGCCACTGTACTGCTCTGAGTGTTCACAGGCTGATTTGCCACTGTACTGCTCTGAGTGTTCACAGGCTGATTTGCCACTGTACTGCTCTGAGTGTTCACAGACTGATTTGCCACTGTACTGCTCTGAGTGTTCACAGACTGATTTGCCACTGTACTGCTCTGAGTGTTCACAGGCTGATTTGCCACTGTACTGCTCTGAGTGTTCACAGGTTGATTTGCCACTGTACTGCTCTGAGTGTTCACAGGCTGATTTGCCACTGTACTGTTCTGATGTGTTCACAGGCTGATTTGCCACTGTACTGCTCTGAGTGTTCACAGGCTGATTTGCCACTGTACTGCTCTGAGTGTTCACAGGCTGTCTTGCCACTGTACTGCTCTTAGTGCTCACAGGCTGATTTGCCACTGTACTGCTCTAAGTGTTCACAGGCTACTTGTCACTGTACTGCTCTGAGTGTTCACAAGCTGCCTTGTCACTGTACTGCTCTGAGTGCTCACAGACTGACTTGCCACTACTGCTCTGAGTGTTTACAGACTGACTTGCTCACTGTACTGCTCTGAGTGTTCACAGGCTGCCTTGTCACTGTACTGCTCTGAGTGTTCACAGACTGACTTGCCACTGTACTGCTCTTAGTGTTTACCCTCGTGTCGAAGGAGCGATGATCTGATATGTGTTGCCGACAGTAATTTACTGAGGCTCTGACGCAAAAGTCAAGGCGAACCCATTATCTGTGAACCGGTGGTTTAGCTCTCAAGTGGAAGGGGGAGAGACAACCTTATATCCACCTGGCAAGAGAATGGTGACAAATGTCAGTATGAGGGCAGTTGAGGCCCATTCGTTATCCACCACTGGGAGACTGACTTGGGGCAACACGACTCTACACTCTAATCAGTGTGTCACACGACTCTAGACTCCAGTCAGAGTGTCACACGGCTCTAGACTCCAGTAAGAGTGTCACGCGACTCTACACTCCAGTCAGAGTGTCACACGACTCTACACTCCAGTCAGAGTGTCACACGACTCTACACTCCAGTCAGAGTGTCACACGACTCTACACTCCAGTCAGAGTGTCACACGACTCTACACTCCAGTCAGAGTGTCACGCTGACCTAGACTCCAGGCAGAGTGTCACACTACCCTAGACTCCAGGCAGAGTGTCACACGACTCTAGACTCCAGTCAGAGTGTCACACAATCCTAGACTCCAGTTAGAGTGTCACGCTGCCCTAGACTCCAGTCAGTGTGTCACACGACTCTAGACTCCAGTCAGAGTGTCACACGACCCTTGCCGCCACTCAAGAGTGTCACACGACTCTGACAGTATCATGCTCTAGCGACGTATCAGTGAACTACTCAGAACTATAGCTCAGTAGAGAGATGGAGGGAGATAAGGCTCTATCTCCTGCTTGAAGAGCACGTGGTGGGAGAACAGAGAATGTTGACTTGTTGGGTTAGAACGATCCGAGTTGGACTGGCGAGTTGCCTCCCCTCTCATTAGTGGTACATCTCGCGCGTGAGCAGTACGGTGTCGGGGAGTGTTGGCGTGTGATCCAGTGCTGTATTAGTGCCATTAGTGTTGTGGAGTGTTATCAGTAGAAGCGTCTGTTATCAATTTGTGAGCAAATAATTATTGAACATTTTACAGGTTCTAGATGTAAATATGCCCGTGCCAGGGGTCGCACTGGTGCTTGCATCGGTCGGTTAGTGAACTCCGAATAGCTCGTACCCCAAACATAGCTTCCCCCGGGCTGGTTGGTCATTATCTCAATCTAGACAACGGTCGAGTCCTTAAAATAATAATAATAATAATCAATCTTTTTAATCAACATTTGTTTATTGCAGGTCACGTTACCTGTTTTATTGCCAGAGGTTGACCTTCGACCTCAGTCTTGGATTGCCAGGCAATGCACTTGGCTAGGTCTTCTAATTGTTTGATTTAAGACCAGCTTTCGTCGGGCCAACAATCTTTATTCGGTAGTAATAGTATTAATAAACTTGAATCTATTAATTATTGGTGACCTGGTGGTCTAGGGGTAAGGTGTCAGACTTCTGTGCAGGGAGGTCCGGGGTTCGATCCTCAGTCCCGGCAAAGATTTATCTGATTACCAAACCCTTCCTTCACCTCTGACAAGACGTGTATTAATCACACAACTTGTGAATGTGGGGAATGCCAGGCCTCCCACAGTGGTTTGGATCCCACGTTAAACTATAGGTCCATTTCATCTCACATTCACCCTACCATTACACATTAGCGTAAGTGCGTATAACCCGAACGGGTAGTAAGACGTGGCGCTAAAGATAAAATACAGCAATACAGTTGGGCATGAAATGAATTACAAAACGGAAACAAATAAATACCTTTTATTGTAAAACGTTATAAATAAAACAATATCATATCTGAGTTGTTTTATAGATAAACTAAGTTAAGATTAAGGCTTACCCACACTTTATTTTCCTCTGATAATACCAAATCATCCAAGCCGAACAGAAATTGTTGCAAAGTTTAAGGGGGCCTTGCTCGCATATACACATCATTCAAGGCATACACAGTATACACTTCGTATAGCGTAGCCACGTGGCTGCTTTGGTGCTGACTGACAGCTCACTTCTGACAGTCAGCATTTAGGTATATACCTAGCTATCAGTCAGCACCAAAGAAGCCATGAGGCAGTCTGTATATAAAGCAGAAGTGCATTATTGGAGGGGAGGGGGGTGGAGGGGGGGCGGAAGCAGCAATGACAGACCAGAACGATGGGATAAATCATGTGTTTAGGGAGCTTATAAGTATTACGTAAGAACATTTTTGGCAATTTTTAACCCCTCCCTTCCCCTCGTAAGCAAAAATAAGAAAATGCTTGACCCCCTCCTCTTGCTTACGTAAGATTTGTTGACTTTTTAATATTTTTTTTCACAGGTATAACCATTCTTCTTTTCATAAAATTTTGCTTATAGCGTAAACAAGTAGTAAGACGCGATGATAAAAAAATAAAAATAAAATTGATGCAATTTATAAATTGCTGGTAATTATTAACATAATTCAATATTGCGAAATAATTGGCAATTAACATTGTTATACAATGCATTTAAATTATTGAACAGGTAAAATTAAGACACGTTAGAACAACATAAAAGTTTAATATACCTTTTAATTGAAGTTATATAAAATGTCTCATTAGTGAATACATGAATAATATATTTATTAAAAAACCACCCTAAACTCCATTTAATCCGATGACCAAGGTCCTTGAATCCACATCTCAACACTTTTAATTATAATGTTTCTATTTGGGGGCTTGTGGAGGGACCAGGTCACTCAGGATCTGGCTTACTTCTCTATAAGCTTCCCACTGCTTCCTTGTTTAGCCACTCGGCATCTTCATGGCTGTCCGAAGCTGTCTGAAATCCAAGTGGTTTGCGATGCACTCTCCCTCAATTGTGCACATCTTTCTTTGTCTTACATAGCTTTGTTCTGACCACCCTCCCTCCCCCCTTGTCAGCAAAAATAAGCAAAACTCGAATTCCCCCTTCCCCCCCTTTAAGGCGCTTACGTACTAATACTTGAACTCCCCTTTAGTTTTTATTATTATTTTATTATTATTATTTAGCACCGCATCTTACTACCCGTTCGGGTTATAAGCCTTAAGTACTAATTACGCTAATGGATTAGGAATTAGGAAGGTTGATTTAGAGGTAAGTGAACCCGCATTTTCGTGGAGGGAGAGTGGAAAACCATTAAGGAAAAACCACCCCCAGTTCACCCGACCGAGATTCGAACCTCGATCTCCCCGCCCTCAGCAGTCGAGCTTAACACGACTAGTGCGTTAGCCAACTACGCCACCGAGGCGGGTTCCCCTTTAGTTAATCTTGCGTTCGGTTCAGAAACTGTATTACTTTGTTTAGTGCGATTTGAACAGTAATCCAAAGCCAATAGTTGGATAATTAATCTTAGGGATATAAAATATTGTCAAGCGTCGCGTCCCTAAGACCAAGCAAGACACACTTGAATCCAAACGAACAAAGCGTTCTTAATTTGAAATAATCGAATCTATATTTTCTCATTTAAAGCAAGAGAAAGTATTAGATGATTAGCTGGAATTGAGAGTCGGACAATTTGTAAATTATGTACGGTAGTATTTACAAATATTGGTGGGTTTATAAAATACTTGGTTGTTATGTTACTAAATACAACTGCTCAAGTTGTTCTGTGATTACTTTTAATCAAAATATCGGTGTTATTTCTCATTGGATTCTATTTACTGTGCCAGACAAGAGTCGACGCAAGTCTTCCACGTGAAAAATACACTCGGCACGTGCTTGGACAATCTCCAACACAGAAAGGAGAGCAGTTATATTATCCAAATAATCATGCGCGCTCCCTTATAGCTCCCCCTGAATATTCTCTCTCTTTGTAATTATTTTGTTGGCCGAGCAATGACAAGTGTTCGGGGTCACGAAGCTGATAAAGATCACAACGAGATAGCCCGTTTAATTGGCGCGAGCTAAATAAGAACCCTAGCGGATAGTGTGGGGAGAGGTCAACAGAGTGCTCTGGTGTCGTCACCAAGATGGCGGCCTCGCCCAGCATCAGCAGGCTTCAACTCCAGCAAGCCATGCAGATGGTCGCAGACAACTGGCACAGTAAGTTATTTAACTTCCTTCTGATTGGACCGTCTGACCGCAAGGTCCAAACTCGCATTTCTTTAGCAAAATAATAAAGAAAAGCGTATAAAGACACCACGCATATAACTATTACCGTATATACAATTACATTGAATTCCAACGTACCTACTAAGAAAATGTATTTGTTCCTTTTATCTAAGTGGAAAATATGGCGACTGCTTGTATCCTATAACTAAGCTAGGATGATTTTTTTTTGATACCTAGAACACAAGCAACAACAAAAATAATCGTGGTACTAACAAATATTGGCACAGCCTAGAATGGATCCAGGATTCTTTGGACGTGTAGTCAACCTCTCCATTATTAAGGTGTTCCTCTCTTTAGACAGGTCCATAATCTTGTCCAAATTGAGTCCTCCGACATGTCTAATCAGAAACTTCCCTTTTTAAAAAAAATTATATCCTGAGGCTTCATCTTCTTTCCTTGTCTGAGGTCATCTATCAGTTGCGTTCCTGGTCCCCTTCTTCCTTTGCCTTCTCTGACGTCACTCAATAAAACAATTAGTCTCATAATGCGACCCGTACAGTTGACCCTTCTCCGCACCTTGCAGAGTGGTTCTTTTTACGATAGAGTAAAGGTCCCAGCCTAAGGAAATGCACCGTTCTTTGATGTTTCCGCTCCTCTCTAATTGTAAATAACGAGAGTTGATTACTTTTCTCGGTTGATGCCTCTAGGCCTCATGTAGAGAGGCACACCCCGACGAGCTGAACGCTCCGCACTCACCGTCAAATGGGAGTCGTAACGAGTTTACCGGTAGCGGTTTTTAATGAGATTTGCGTCTGTTCTCCCACCCATGGGAAAAGNCATGGGAAAAGGGGGGGGGGGGGGACTGAGTGTTGGTGGCTAGCCATCCCCCCTCAACCCCCCTTGGACTCGAATAGGAACTAATAATGCACTCGCCAACACACTGGGGAATAAAGGGAGAACTCGCATAGGGCTCGGTGGAAAGTTAATTTGAAATAAACGAGAAAAATAAAACAAAAGTCACGTTTAGGAAGGACTACTATATCTGTGATGTTTCTAGTCTTGGAGGACACCTAACGATAGATACGTCTAGAATGTATGCGATGACCTGGATAACTCGGTTGGTAGAGCGGTGGTGTGCTGAATCAAAAGTCCAGGCATCACATCTCTGTTCAATACAGATCATATGGTTAATGGATGGATGGGTAGAGAGAAACCACCAAAGAAAGTGCCATTTGAAGTCAATTTGAAGTCGTTTGAAGTCAATAGTGATCAAGAATGAATCTTAAGAAAGAGGACAGTTGTTGACTGTAGCCTAACATAGGCCCTAATAATCGTACTAATTCTTTGCTTTCCCCTCTACATAATAAAGTTTGGTTGAAGGACGTTTACTATTTCTTTTGAGAAACTATTATTTTCACGGTGACCTGGTGGTCTAGGGGGTAAGGTGTCAGACTTCTGTGCTGGCGGCCGGGGTTCAATCCTCGGTCCTGGCATAGATTTAACTGATTGACAAACCCTTACTTCACCTCTGACAAGACATCTTGTGAATGTGTGGAATGCCAGGCCTTCCACCATGGTTCGGATTCCACGTTAAACTGTAGGTCCTCCATTTCATCTCACAATCACCCTACCATTACACATTAGCGTAAGTGCCTGTAACCCGAACGGGTAGTAATACGCGGGGCTATTAATAATAATAATAATATTTTTACAACAAAAATATTACCTTCTGGCGTTATTATTACATAGGACACAAAAAAAAGCCTTCCAAATCCATTCAAATTCAATTACATTTGTGTGCATATTACTTTAATAGAGACTAGCTATTTCCATGCAAAGTTGTCATTCATGTGTGTATTATAAGAGAAACCTTTTGATTTATTAATTATTTCACAAACCAATCAAACTATTTTAATCACCGACATTTTTTTCTTGTCCTCTGTAATCAATAACGGCACAAGTTAATGTTTTTGTAAAAATATAATTTTTTCGAAATCAATCGTATGCGTTCTCCACTCTAAAGTTATAATTTACAAATAATAGATTTACTAAAATGGAATACTTAATTAATAATGTTAACTAAGCTTTGTTTAATTTAGCTATAACCTTAGTCTTCTAAAAAGAAGACTATATTTTAGATAGCTACCATTACTTGGAGACAACTTATTCCTGGTTGATTTAATTACTCGTTAGTCATAAATGAACACACTTTTTGACGTGCCCGTTTGATAATTTTACGTCATCAAGATTAAAAGAATTCGTCAGATTAGATAGGCGGGAAGGACAATTTAAGGTCAAATAATCGTGATTAATGGTGGCAAAGCCTTTTTTTTATGTATGGGTGTGCGCGATTAGATAAAGTTTTTTTAAATCATTTGGGGAGGGGCAATAATGGGGTGTTAAGGGCCCTTTTTACGAATTATTCGGTGACCTGGCGGTCTAGGGGTAAGGTGTCAGACTTCTATGCTGGCGGCCAGGGTTCAATCCTCGGTCCCGGCACAGATTTATCTGATTACCAAACCCTTCCTTCACCTCTGACAAGACATCTTGTGAATGTGGGGAATGCCAGGCCTCCACCGTGGTTCGGATCCCACGTTAAACTGTAGGTCCTCCATTTCATCTCACAATCACCCTACCATTACACATTAGCGTAAGTGCGTATAACCCGAACGGGTAGTAAGACGCGGTGCT
>CABFVX010008108.1:0-26273 GCA_902151425.1 Timema shepardi | reverse complement strand
GCATAAACAAAAAGGTGGTTAAATGTGGGGCCGCAAACTATCTAAGAGAAACACGGCTGTGTTTTGTAATGTTTATTATTTGTATATTTAGGGTTGTTAGTGAGTCGGGCCAGTTCCCGTTATGTTTGATATGTTTATATACCTAGGATCGTTAGTGAGTCTAGAAAGCTTATTGTTACGTTTAATACATTCATACAAATATATATGTTTATGGTTGTTAGGGAGATTTGGGACAGTTTATTGTTATGTTCAACAAATATAAGTTTATGGGTTCTTAATAGTGGGGCCGCGGGCCACCTAGCTCACAAATCTCCGAACGGGGTCCAACTTATTGCTTAAAGGGTGGAGCTACTATTGTTGGTCTCGAAACCTTGGTATTCATTTTGGTGCTATTGGTACGCCTATCGGCTGCTTTAGTTAACAATGGGGTCTTGGCTCCCTTTGGGCTATGCTAGAGTTTGGGTCGAGTCTGAGCTATTATCTGAGAATTGTAGCATTCAATGTATGTAAGGAGACCAATTTATCAGCAATTTTGGGGTCACCCGTTTGCGGTGCTATTTTTAGGGTCTTAAAATAAGACAGAAAATATTTTGATATTGTTGTATCGCCCTTCTGGCCGTGGCATATGTTTATGTGTTACTTGGCCCGTCTGGCGTATGTTGCCACTTGGTGTTTGTAAACTCTACTGTTCCGCTCCCCCATCGAGCTGTATTTTATTTGAATAAATAAAAATTATAACTCTCTTGTTTCCACCTCTGTCCATTATTTGACTGGGATGATGAGGGAGGCTGGTTGCAGAGGAAGCAAAAGAGAGTGGAATGGAATTTAGTGTGGCAAAGTGTGAAGTGATGGTGTTGACAAGGAAAAGGGTAAGGCCTGATAAAGCTATAAAGTTGGATGGAGTAGATCTGAGAGAAGTACGGAACGAAAAAAAAACATGGTATCGTGATTGAGTAGAAAGGGGGAAGTAGAAAGGATTTAATGAGAAGAGGACAGCAGCGAGAGTTGTCCTTTAGGTGGATAAAAGACCTGCTATGGAGAAGAGAAGTCTCCTTGGAGTGTAAGTAATGTACTTTGTACCCACTGTCACATGCAGCAGAAACACGGACATTGAATGTAAGAGAGACTAATGCAGACCATGGGCATGGAAGTGTGTGAGGAGTATGTTAGCTGTCACGAGGAGAAACAATCTTAGGAATGAAGTTATCCGGGGAAGAGTAGGGGTACAGGGAGTACATGAGATAGTAGAGGAAGCAACACTGAGATGGTGTGGTCATGTAATAAGATTGTAAAAGGAGAGGATGCCAAAGAAAATGTTGGAAATGGATTTTGTGGGAAAAAGACTGCAGGGGAGGCCAAGTAAGAGATGGGTGGAGCAGATTACAGAAAGTTTCAAGAGGAGAATAGTGGAGGAATGATAGAGGAAGATGGAGGCGTTTTACTAAACTGACCCAGGCACAGGATGGAAAGAGTTATTATGATGATGATGATAATAATGATGATGGTGGTTCTTAGACTCTAATGAATTTATTGAATTAGAATTCGAAATCTATTTCAACTTGGAATTTTGAATATGTAATTTATTATTAACTTACACAGTCGTTTAATCCCATATTTTCTTTATTTATCAAGAATCAGAATTTTGAATCAATTATTGATCTTAGCAAGATTCAAACTTCAAAATGTCAATGTTCCAGGTAGGCTAACAATATTGAATCCCTTTTAAACACCACTCGAGTGTTGTAATGTTCTATGTTGAGGCATAGCCCAGCTCTACTACAGTGCAAGGTATTGTTTGTAGGTCCGACAGAGAGTGTGTGACAATGCAAGGCCACACAGACTTGGTGAAAGACGTCATGTTCATGAGCCCGTCCAACTCTGACCCTCTGCTCTTCTCCGTATCCAAGGACGCCACAATGAGAGTCTGGAATCTCTACAACAACACCTGTGCTGCCATCTACAGGTGATATCTTCACAACACACTATTACTTGTTAGACCCAACCTTTATCCTTTTTTTTTACATTTGTAATATTGTTTTGATGTTATAATTTTGTTTGTCCCTATATAGGCTACTAGCACATTTTAAAAGTGTTAATGTCATATTAAATTTACTTAATTAAATATTTCTTTCCTTGAGCCACACCCCATCCAAAATGAAAATTGAACACTTTTGCTCTGTGCAAAATACGTTTTAAATAATGTTCCTTGAACAATTCAAATTTTTATTTTTATTCTCAACTGTCTATTTGGTAGGGTATATAAATATATATATAAAAACCCAATTTTACTTTCCAAATGTTATATATTTGAAAGAAATTATAGGAAAGGTGGATAGAAACATATAAAAGAGACGATTACAATATGGCTTTTACAATGAAAAGAAGAACACAGTTCACACTTTACACTGCTGCCAATGGACAAAGAGGTAATGGTTGCTTCTTAAAGAAAAATTGATGGTCACTGCCCAATCCCACTATCCACATTTCCTATACCTTCTTCCAAATATAATACAACTACCCCGAAAAGAGATTTTACTTCTAGACATACTTTCCAAATGTTGTTATTCTATTTATATTAAAAACAAGTGAAGAAAATTAGTCTATGGTCAAGAAAAGGTCAAGAAAAAGTCAAGAAATGTAAAACTAAAAAATATCTAGACACTTTGATTTTTGAAACTCTAATTAATTAAAACACAAAACAAGTTTAAAAAATTACTTGATAAACTCTAATGTTCCCAAAATGGTTATAATTTGTTTGAGCTTTGTTTGTTTATGAATTCCGAATGTTAGCTTAAAACTATTATTTTGAATAGATTAATGAAAAATCTTTTTACTAAGTATTTTGGAGAGGATGTAACACATACACCTTCCCAAAGAAGAATCTAAATCTCACCACATATTTTCTTCAAACCTAAATGTAGAAAATTTTTTTCAGAAAATCAGTACAAGAAACAGTTTAAAAGAAAGTAAAGAACAACTATCGAAGGAGCTTAAAAATTATCATTTCCAGCTTGATGATACATTCTGTCATGAGAATGATATGGAATGAGCCTCTCAAGCTTTGAAAACAACCGAACTAAAATATTGGATATGATATATTTAAATCCATGATGGCATAATAATCATAATATCATAATATGGTATGTGTCTTATTGTTACAGAGGACACGCTGGTGGTATATACTCTCTAGCTCAGTGTATGTGTCTTATTTTTACATAGGACACGCTGGTGGTATATACTCTCTAGCTCAGTGTATGTGTCTTATTGTTACAGAGGACATGCTGGTGGTATATGTTCTCTAGCTCAGTGTTGTGTCTTATTGTTACAGAGGACATGCTGGTGGTATATGCTCTCTAGCTCAGTGTATGTGTCTTATTGTTACAGAGGACATGCTGGTTGTATATACTCTCTAGCTCAGTATGTGTCTTATTGTTACAGAGGACATGCTGATGGTATATGCTCTCTAGCTCAGTGTATGTGTCTTATTGTTACAGAGGACACGCTGGTGGTATATGCTCTCTTGCTCAGAGTATGTGTCTTATTGTTACAGAGGACATGCTGATGGTATATGCTCTCTAGCTCAGTGCATGTGTCTTATTGTTACAGAGGACATGCTGGGGGTATATACTCTCTAGCTCAGTGTATGTGTCTTATTGTTACAGAGGACATGCTGGTGGTATATACTCTCTAGCTCAGTGTATGTGTCTTATTGTTACAGAGGACATGCTGGTGGTATATGCTCTCTAGCTTAGAGTATGTGTCTTATTGTTACAGAGGACACGCTGGTGGTATATACTCTCTAGCTCAGAGTGTGTCTTATTGTTACAGAGGACACGCTGATGGTATATATTCTCTAGCACAGTGTATGTGTCTTATTGTTACAGAGGACATGCTGGTGGTATATGCTCTCTAGCTCAGAGTAATTATGGTCTGTACATCGCAACTGGTTCCCAGGACCGCACGGTCAAACTGTGGACAGTGGACAGAGTGTTTCACCTTCGAAACATGGTGGGACATGAGTTGGATGTGGAGGTATGTTTCTTATTCATACTATAATCTGCATAGTTATTATTTTCAAAAATTGGAGGGAGGGTTTTAAGTTAATTAGTATGGAGGCCACCATCATTGTTCTAGAGAATTTACAAGAGTGAAGAATTGTGTGGCTTAGTATTAGGGGCGGGTCAATTGCAATCTTTTTTTTGAAACAAAATCTAATTGAATTATATGAAATATGACCAAAGCCAAGTCAAAGTTTGAATTTTTAAACTAAAAATTTAGTATTGAGAATATAAATACATGGTGTAAAGCTATGTAAATTGGGGTATAAAATATGATTAAAAAAATGTTATTGGAAATATAATTAACATAAATTGTAAGATAATTTGATTGATAAATAAATTACTATATCAAAATGTAACTTAACTATACTAGATTTCAGTCGTGTTTACTTTATATACATAGTGAAAATATTGAACATAAATATTTGGTAACTATAAATATTAATTTGTCAAAGCATTGTAATGGTTGAATTTGATGAGTATTTGAATTAAACTCTCAAAGTTTTTGAATGTTTTCACATTTATACTTATGATACATCATGCTCCTTTCATAAATTTGACAGTACTTTAACAAATTCCAACAAGACAAAACATTTGTTGTAAAAACATCAAGAATGGACCATTTCATTTTTGACAAAAAAAAAGTTCTTAAAGTATTCATCTTTGTGGGACAGAGGTCTAAGCGTCAACATCTGTAATGAATGGTGCCGGACAGTTGTCCTAGCACATTGATCAATTAAAAAATGATACAGAGCCGTCCAAATCAAACATTTATAGCCCACTGTTAGTGTGCTGCTTACTTTGCCACAGGAGCAAGATAAAATGACAACAATCTTATCAAATAACTTTAAGAAATCATTATCTTACAATATCTGAAAACTAAAGCTTAAACATTTACCAGCCACTGTCACAGCTTAATGTATAGTGAAGACAACATCTGTGTTTAGCACTACAATGCTGCCATTTTTAAAAATAAACTGGAGTACTGGTAAATGGTTTTCTAATTCTTTACTTACCTCAATTTTATCTTTTATCTTTGATAAAATTTGAAGAAATCTCTATATGGGTGAGTCGGTTATGGATACAAACATCAATACTTTCCTAATGTAGTCAAGAGATACATTTAAAAATATATTTAAAAAATCATTATATATGATTATGGAAAATTTGGTTAAAAAATACAAAAAATTCTAAAAACACTTGGAATCTTGCATTCTATCTCTACCCCCACCCAAGTGTACACAACAGTAGAAAGCTGCAAAATAGACTAAACCTCCATTTTTGAGTTGCATTTAAATCTAGAGCTGCCTTCATATTTTTTAAAGGCAAATTTTTGTTTCAAGCTCTTGATATGTCTTACCATCTTGCCAGGGTTGATAGAGGCTAATTACAAAGATCTGAGATCCCTTGACTTTTCTAAAGCAAACATTATCAATTATCCTGCATTTTTTATATCAAAGCCCTAAATAAAAATATTATCACTTTCACAAATTTCTATTAATATCTTAATGCAGAGCTATTAAACATGCATATGTCACCGAAAATATCATCGGTTGTTGACAAGACTAGCAGTTTACGCTGGATTGGGCTCCTTTACTTTGCTTTTATAAAATGATTACAAACATTTGGTCACGTTACATACAGAATGTACAGGATTGATTGATAGAAACACATACAAGGTAATGAACTATAACAGGCTTTAGGATGAAAATAAGAACTCATTTCACATTGCTGTGACTGGACAAAGAGGTATTGGCTGTCTCTTGAGGAAGATTGATCGACACCCAATCAGCAGGTTTCATTCTATTAAAACTAATCAGGAGGGAGGGTTAGTTATATCAATTTTGACTTTCTCGCTGAGAAAGTATTGTGATCGTAAACAAATTGGACTTGAGATTTTGATGAATTTCGACGTTTAATGACCCTCGAATCTGAAAAAGTGGTTTTTGCATTTCCGCCTGTCCATTCCTTGGAGTAGAGCCTAAACTATTTTACCGATCAGCTAAAACTTGGCATCCAGGGATTTCATAGGGTTGGCCCGAGGTGTTTTTAGAATTGGATATCTAGCCCTAAAATCAAGGGCGAAAAGAGAAAAAATTGATTTTATCAAAATCGGCTCTAACGATTTTGATTAAATTTCATATCTCCATAACATGAGATATGAAATTACTTATCATTGAAAATATTATGTAGGTATGTAAAAAAATAAAAATCTTATATTTGAAACTTATTTTTAAAAAAATCAAGCTAAATGCATATATATATTTAACTTTTTGAACACTAAAGATAAATTATTGCGACCGTAAAATAAAAATCTGAGATGTTGTTGGATATCAATGTTTCATGACCCCCCAAACCCTAAAAAGTTCTTTTTGCAATGTTGTCTGTGTCAAGGGCCCTACAGATGATCCAATCTGGTTGGCCCAACAGTCGGCCTGGTTAAATTAGGTGATACTTGCAGACTTAGTGCCTGATTTCATGTTGTTTTTTTCTCTAAAAGAGACACGCATGTCTCCTATATTAGCCAAACACCAAAAAGTTTGGGTCGTGCTACTAGCATCATTAGGGATTGATTCCAGAAAGAAAAATGTGCCACTACATGGCTAATTGAATGTAAATAAATTTTACAGAACTCCGCATGGACTTTCTTGCTCTATTATTTAAAAATGGAGATAGTTACTTAAAACCCGTAATATATGTGAAACTAAATAATATACACTTGCAAACCCAAGCATAAACTGCACTATACTTACTTAAAACAATTTTTTAGTCCCGGTTTTAAATTTAACCATTTTATTTTTAAAGAATTAATCTTCTCATTTGTATGTTTGGACCAATAAAAAAGATAAATACTGGGTCAACAAGGGCCAACACTTCGTATTAAAATTTGGCATGTTATTATGTGTTGCACATCTTCATGCAATCGCATTGCTATTAAATTCCTCATTTATAGATTTTGACCAGTAAAAAATGTAAATATTGACCATTTACTCTAAAATGGAGGAGATAGATCATTGCTGTACAAACATTTTCCCTAACAGGTTAAAGGAAAAATAACAAACTTTTTGAAAGACATATTTAACTACACAATGGCATAAGAGAATTATTTCATTAAAACTTGAGTAGTATCTCTTTACAACTAAAGCTCACAACATTGTATTTGACAATATCTCAGAAACTGTTGGTTTTATAAAAATATATTTCAAAAATACTACAATTTTTCAATGATAAGTTACTTAGTATCTCAAATAGTTGCGGAGATACGGAGGTTTCCGCTTCTGTAAAGTACCCTAAAAGTCATTTTTACAGGAAAATGAAAATAGCCATTTTGTTTATAATCTTAATCAACGCCTATATACGAATTTTAATCAAAATCGCTAGATCCGATTTTGACAAAGTCGATATTTATCTTTTCACTTTTTATGAATTTTATCATAATTTTAGGGTTAAATAGTCACACAGAAAAATGGCATTGCAAAAACCACTTTTTAGGGTTTGGAGGGTCATGAGATGTTGACATCCATCAACATTTTGGGTTGGATTGTTTTACAGTCACATTACTTTACGTGAATCAAATAGCCAAAGCTATTATTTATGCTTTTTAGTGAAGATTATTCCATCTAGATAGCATATTCTGAAAATTAAAAATGACATGTGGACAGGGGAATTGATCCCGGGACCTTTGGCTTAGTACACCAATGCTCTTGCCACTTAGCTATCCAGAATTAGTCTCGTGCCCAGAGTCATTCTTCACTCATATTTTAAAGCAGAGTCTATGATGGACGTTCGGAAATCGTCGGCAGCATTAAGCCAACTACCGAGTCGAAGATAGATGTGTTATCTGATAGCTCATGATCTTAATAAAAATCACACATTTGTAGCCGACAATTTCCGCACGTCCATCCTTGGACTCTGCCTTAAAATATGAGTGAAGAATGACTCTGGGCACAGGACAAATCCCGGATAGCTCAGTGGTAAGAGCATTGGCGTACTAAGCCAAAGTTCCCGGGTTTGATTCCTGTGTCCAGGTGTCATTTTTCAAATTTTACATTTATCGTTTGAAAAGTTTTTTATATATATATATATATATTTTCTCTCTCTTTTTGTCCGTTAGTAAACTACCCTTAATTTTAGGGATAGATATCCAATTCCAAAAATCCTTCGAGGCAACCCTATGAAAGTCCTACATACCAAATTTTAGCCTGATCGGTAAAATAGTTTAGACTCTAGTCCTAGATATAGACAGAAAGACTGAAATTCATAAACATCTTTTTTGGATTCAAGGTTCATGAAACGTAAACATTCATCAAAATCTCGAGTTTGATTTTTTTAATGATCCTAAAACTTTCTCTACCTGTAAGATAGCGAGAAAGTAAAAATTAAGTCATATTATGTTACTACTACTACTTGTGCCTGTATTAGAAGTACATCTAACACACTGAATCATCAGACACCTCTACAGAGACATGATGTTACTACTACTTGTGCCTGTATTAGAAGTACATCTAACACACTGAATCATCCGACACCTCTACAAAGACATGATTTGGTCGGGCTGTTAGATTCGCCGACCACCCGACATGAAATAGGAAAATGTTTGCCGGGCGGTACACCCACACACGACCCGATATTGCGCCTGATCTGACCAAATTGTGTCGTCTGTAGGGCCCTTAACCCTAAAATTAATAGCAGTTTATTAAAGGTTGAAAGATAAAAAAATCTATTTTCTCAAAATCATTTCTAACGATTTAGATTAAAATTCGTATCTAGATGTTGGTTAAGATTTTAAATAAAATGGTAAATTTTACTTTTTCATGAAAATGTATTTTAGGATACCTTACAGGAGCGGAATTTTCCGTATTTCATCAATTATTTGAGATACCGACTGATCAGTGCAACATTGTAGTAGGCTTGAACTTGACCTCTGACTTGAACTGTGACCAGCTGGTTGGTGTACATGTTTGTAGATAAGACCAGTTCAACATGCTGGCCCTCATATTTATATTAGTGCACATTTTGGTATTTGTTGTGATTTTCCTGGTAACATTAACTGGATAATATTATTTTAATGTTTGCAAGTTTCATCATTAACTTATAGCTATTTATTAATTGTTAGCTTCTTATAAATTCCTAAATTGAATCTTTGAGTAATTGTTTTAAACTAGATTGATGAGCACATGTTTTGAATCCCAACCAATTTTATTCAGAGTTATATTTACTAGTTGTTTTGTGGGTTTTTTTACCAATGCGAGCACGCTAACATTATTAAGATGCATCTTGTACAAATAGTGTCACAAAATAACTTGTTTCAGTCAGTCACGTTTCATCCCAATGGCATGTACGTGATGAGTGGTTCGTCGGACAAGACGGTGAGGATGTGGGATGTCAACATGGCCAAAATGGTGCGTGTGTTTGTAGGGCACAAAGGGCCAGTGCGCACTATAGCGTTTAGTCCTGATGGCAAGTTCTTAGCGTCTGCAGGTTTGTTAGTTGTATATTTAAATTTTACATCTATATACAATGAAATCTTATTGTTTTCCCAGATCCATCATTCCACTTCTTTGGTTCCTGAACAGATCCTTTCCAAACATTATAAATAAAACCCACATCAATTGTTCTCTTATTCGTGACTTTTTGTTAAGAACATCATTGATATTCAGCGATGAAGAGGTCAAGAATAGGATGGGGTTGCAGAAATGAGTGAAATGGGTAGTGGTGTTAGAACAGATTAAGTGACATGGTTTCAAACGTTTCATATTTTTATTGCTGTGTACTTAATCTCAATCTTGTTGTTTCCAATACAGCTAAAAGTTCCACAGCCGTTGCAATTTGTTTCAATACCCTCCAGAAAATGTTCACGTTCTTCAGCAGTAGTGCACCAAGGTGGTCAATTTTGGGACTGAAATGAATTTGTGAGTCCAGAAGAAAACTCTTAAGAAACAATGTACAATAAGATGATAGTCAAAATATATAGCTTGCTTGAAAGAGCGCTATTTAGATGGCCTGAAATCACTAACAGCTGTAACCATAACAAGCGCCTACCAGTAGATCAGTGAGAAGCTTAAACCTTAAAGAAGAAGTTATAATTGTACAAATATATCCTTATTTTGGTCACATGGGAAAACATTTGGAAGTCTTTACACGCAGCTTCAAAGTCTCTCCAGGCTGCCAACATCGACCTTCAGCAAGCGCAAAAGAAACTGAAGACTTCCTTCCATTTGATGCAGGAAACAAGAGAGAAGTGTGATAAGCACAGGCAAATGGAACGGCTAAACGCTGAACATATGTGAAGCAGTTTACTGATACCAAAGAATGCAAGCGAAAGTTTTAATTTGTGCAAATAATTATTTTGTGCTGGATTTACTATTGTTACCTATTTCTTGAATCTTTATTGTTTATTTTTTCTTATTTTAGTGATAGCGATATACATCTCTTATTTAGATCACTTACATTATTATTATTAGCACCGTGTCTTACTGCCCGTTTGAGCTATACTTACGCTAATATGTAATGGTAGGGTGATTGTGAGATAAAATGGAGGACTTACAGTTTAACGTGGGATCCGAACCACGGTGGAGACCTGGCATTCCCCACATTAACAAGTTGTGATTAATACACATCTTGTCAGAGGTGAAGGAAGGGTTTGGCAATCAGATAGATCTGTGCCAGGACCGAGGATTGAACCCCGAACCCCTAGCATAGAAGTCCGACACCTTTCCCCTAGACCGCCAGGTCATCAATTAGATCACTTACAGTAGTTATATATGTACTAAATGTATACAATTTGTTGGTTTGATGTAAAATGCATAATTCTTTATAAACATTAGTTACACAATGTGTAGCTTCCAAGTTTTATTCTGCTTTCTTAAGCCAAACAGGGACCAAAAACATTATAATAACCATTTTGTATTGAATGTATAATTTCAATATAATACTCTTGGTGCAAAAAATATACATGGCTGAGATGATGGCATAGGGGTCCCCAAAATATTTACTTGCACCTGGGCCCCCAACGTTTTAGTCACACTGAGCACAAGGAATATAGGTCGCTGAAGGATTGATCTCTTTAATTCTCGATTGCAGTCCCCAGACATGTCAATGGCATATCATAACTCTGGCCTATACAATCACTCAAATCAAGATGTAAAGATTCATTAATAAGCAGATAAGCTTTACCAATGTCCTCACCTTTGTGGACACAAATTGGTGAGAACATAACAAACTGTTCTGGCAAAACATAATGAATAACGCGTGTTAACTGGTCAATATGTGATACATCAGGTTTGGAATATAAGATTATTGAATAATACTTGGCACTTTGTACTTCTGCTATGATTTTTTACTTGATGAAATAATTGCAAAATAGATTCATCAACAATCGTGGACATAAATAAGAGGATATCTAGCAAGTTGATCAGCCATAAATGAGTCAAATTTAGATATCAGTTCAATACAACCAAGGAAACTTCCATTTTTTACAGATCCAATAATTTAATTTTCACCCTGAAGTGTTAGTCCATGAGAAGTTAAAAACTCCATTGCTTTCTCAACACATTGCAGTACATTTCGCCAATGTGAAACTTCTTCCTAATACTGCATAATTAACTGGGTGTCCAATTTTTCTAAAAACCTTCCCATATTAATATACTTTCCCAGACATTCACGGTTCTCACAAAAATTGTCATGGTCAGCCTTCTCCACATCCTTAAATACCATTACCAAGTCTTTCCCATATTCATACCTCATTTCCATCAGATGTCGTATGGTAAATATAAAGTCTATTTTACATCTTTTTCCCCAACTTTTATTTCTTATTCTCTTTTCCAGTACTGTCTCATAGGTATTATAATTCCCTTTTTCCAGTTCTTTGGTTCCTTGTTCTCCTTCCAAATCACTATCAGTACACTGTATAAGCATTGAATCTGCATTTCTTATCATTTCCACACTCAGATTTTCCATACCCTGTGCTATTCATTATTTCATTCTCCACCTCTTTCATTGTGAGATCTCTTTCTTACTCTTCTGCTATTTCTTCCTGCTTCTGTATTTAATTTTCATCTTTTCTCTCTCTTCCTGTTTCTTACCTGGCTATATAACACCTTATTAATTCCTTCTACATGTCCCACTCCAGCATTTATGTACATTTTTGCGCCCAATCCTTCCTGGCTTCCCGTATAACTCTTCTTCTCCCTATATTATTCCTCTGCTTCCTTCACCCTGTCATTCCACCAGGTTGTCTCCTTCCAATTCCTCTTGTTTCTTGTCCTCCCACATACCTCCTCTTCCTTTCCACCAAACTGTTCTTAAACATTTCCTGTTCCACCTCTACACTTTGCAATTCCTCCTTGTGTATTAATATTCTTGTCTTTCTTAGGTACAGCTCTCTTTCCTCTTAATCTTTCAGCATCCACATCCTTATTCTTCTGTCTTTCTCCTACATTCCCATCACTCTGTCTTGTCCTACTATCTTTCTCCTACATTCCCATCACTCTGTCTGGTCCTACTATCTTTCTGTCTTGTCCTACTATCTTTCTCCTACATTCCCATCACTCTATGTCTGTCACCAACAACTTGTGGTCACTATCTAAGGACACACTTGCTATTACCTTGATGTTTAAGGTCTGTCTTTTCATTTCTTCATCCATGAGAAAGTAGTCTATACTTCATTTTAGAAAACATTCTTAAGTTGAGAGTAAGGGGATATATATATATATATAGGATATAAGATTTGGTTTTTAATTACAAAATTGATAAGCCAAAGTAGTGATAGTTTATATGAAGTTAATTAATGTAATTTGAAACCTAACATTGGAATGAAGATTTTTAATAAATAAATATAAGTGTTATACATACAAAAACTAAGTGTAAACATACAATTATACAAGTAAGATACTATAATGGGGTTGGTAAAAGGTTATGAAAGTGAAGTTA
Organism: Timema shepardi; assembly: GCA_902151425.1. Taxonomy (NCBI): domain Eukaryota; kingdom Metazoa; phylum Arthropoda; class Insecta; order Phasmatodea; family Timematidae; genus Timema; species Timema shepardi. Next base: position 13,284 of record CABFVX010008108.1, on the reverse strand, counting down.
GGATAAAGTGATCTGGATGTATTTTTTATTTATTTAATTATATTGAATTGTTAAAATTAATAAGTTAAAGACAAATAACAAATATATTTTATTGAATTTATTAGTGATCTTGTATAATTCGACGTCATAAAATTCTAAACATAATGACGGATTTACTTTTCCAGACTTGATTTAGGTTTTCATATGATTGCTTAATAATTTTAATAAATCTGGAACTATGATTAAAAGTTAAAATAATAAAAATTGGATATGAACTCAATTAAATTTTTTACAATACTATGTCATAACACATTAAAATATTAATGTTTTTTCGGGTACATAACACAACTTACTAAAAAATAGAAAGTTGGATAGCTAATAAGACATATATTAATAAGTTCACTATAAAAACATGAGAATTTAAGATAAATAAATTAATAATCATGTAAATATTATAATTGTGATTTAGTTTATCTATAAATTTAATGAGATGAAATTTTTATATTCAGATTAGCAAATATTAAACAATATATAACTTAAATGATTGCTTAATATTTGTTAATCTGAATATAAAAATTTTAGAAATATAATAATAAGAAGTGTCGTACGGTGGTTTGGGCTTATTGAGAGGATGAGTATAGACCAAGTGATGAAACATATATATGAAGGTAGAGTGTATGGATCAAAAGGAAGAGGTGGCTAAATGTTGTAGATGAATATATGTGGAAAAGAGAAGCATTAAGAGTTTAAAACGGATAAAAGGGCATGTATAGCTCGGTTTATGGATGTTGTTTAAGCGAAAGAAGTATGTGAGGATAGGGATTGTTTTTTGAGCTATATTCACAGTTTATTAACCACCTCGTAAGGGAATGGTATGTGTGTGTTTTTTGTTTCTTTACTCTCAAAATTTCTAGTAACTTCTTTATCATTTACTACACATGAATACTCTGATCTCATACCACTGCCATTCAGTGCTATGTTGTGACATATTCAACACCTCTTTCTGTTTTTGTTCAATATTAACATATCAGTATCAAATATCAATATAAATTCATTTTATCACGATTCTAATTTTCATCATGTAATAATTTCCTTTATTTTTATTTTAGTCTAATTCCTCATGATGGCATTCAATTGCCAAAACACATAGAAAACACTATAATGAATCAAGATTGTCGAGTCAACTTAGTCAACTTATTACAAACAAGGAGCGGGGGAATTGTATCTATTAACTTCAAATTAGTGTATTATGAACTTTATAACCTGAGTAATGTTTATCTCAGCAATTCATCTGTCACATCATGGACCTTCACAAGTTTATTGGTGGTTTCCCTTCATATGAGAGTCTTGTTGGTTATAAAAATATTTCAATAGTGAATAAGTTTTGTTACGTAACTTGAATCATATGAGCTATCATTTCAATAGTGAATAACCAAAATCACAATTATAGTATTTATGTAATAATTAATTTATTTATCTTAAATTCTCAAGTTTTTATGGTGAACTTAATAATATATATTGTATTAGTTATCCTACTTTCTATATTTTTATTAAGTTATACTAAGCACCTGAAATAAATTAGTATTTTAATGTGTTAAGCATATAAACTTTAACCGATTTCATATCCAATCTTTGTTAATTTAACTTTTAATATTTTAATGTGTTATAACATGCAAAGTATTCTATAAGAGTTAATTGATTTCATATTCAATCTTTATTATTTTAACTTTTAATTACATTTCCATATTCATTATAGTTATTAAAACATCATATTAAGTATGATAAAACCTAAATCAAGTCAGGAAAAGTAAATCCGTTATTATTTTTAGAATTTAATGACACATTGGATCATACAAGATCACTAGTGAATTCAATAAGGTATATTTGTTATTTTCTCTAACTCATTAATTTTAACAGTTAATAATTAAAATTGATTGGTTCAGATAAAGTTAGTAAATTAACCTCACAATCTTGTCCACACAATTTGTTTCATCCCAGATAATGGCGTTTGTAACTTCAGCACAAATGTTGCAAGTTATTATTTCTTCAACATGGCTCAAGACTATCACCATCATCATCAACTTCCCAGATTTTGGCTGGGTCAGTTTAGTAAAATGCTCCCTCTTCCTCATTCCTTCCACCATTCTTCTCCTCTCACTTGCACACTCTATGTTATCCGCTCCTCTCCTCTATTTTTTGGTCTCCGGTGTGGCCTGTTCCCTACAAACTTAATCTCATTTATTATCTTTGGTGTTCTCTCAATGCTATCATGATTTAAATTACCTAAAAAAAGTCTAGTTTAGATCTTAATATTGTCAAGCCATGGCTAAAGATATTAATATAAAGTAACTTTTATCACTTTTTGTGTCCTAAATTTTTAGCATTTATGAACATAGAAGCTTATATATTCACAAATATAAAGCCATTGCTTTGTATGACTTTTTAGTAATATCATTTAAAATACATATAAAAAACAAGTTATTATCTAAAAAAACTGCTCCACAATAATCAAACACATATATTATGATTAAGTGATTTAGTAAATTCAGAAAGATAACAACTTGACAAGAATTAGGACCCATTGCCACATACTGCACTCTCTACCAATCTCATACTTGTAACGAGTAGTAGTACTACTCAGTTGCATAACTAGGTTGGGAGCTGATATAGTCCCTGGGAACATCAACTGATATAGTCCCTGGGGACATCAACTGATATAGTCCCTGGGAACATCAACTGATATAGTCCCTGGGAACATCAACTGATATAGTCCCTGGGAACATCAACTGATATAGTCCCTGGGAACATCAACTGATATAGTCCCTGGGAACATCAACTGATATAGTCCCTGGGAACCTCAACTGATATAGTCCCTGGGAACATCAACTGATATAGTCCCTGGGAACATCAACTTGTATGGTCCCTGGGAACCTCAACTGATATAGTCCCTGGGAACATCAACTGATATAGTCTCTGGGAACATCAACTGATATAGTCCCTGGGAACATCAACTGATATGGTCCCTGGGAACATCTAACTGATATAGTCCCTGGGAACATCAACTGATATAGTCCCTGGGAACATCAACTGATATGGTCCCTGGGAACATCAACTGATATAGCGGTCAGCGCAATTGCTCAGACCTCAAACATATAAAGATTCTCATGTTGCTCAGGGGACGACATGCGGGTGAAGATTTGGGATCTCGTGGCAGCCAAATGTATCACAGAATTTAAGGGTCACACGGGCCCAGTGTGCAGCCTTTCTTGGAGCAATGACAGCGAGGTTCTGGCAAGTTGTGGGGTAGATGCAACCGTGCGCATCTGGAACGTCAAAGCTGTCAACCTACTCAGTTACAAGTAAATAGTCTATGTTGTAGTTTATAACTGTATCAGAAAACATAAGGTGATTAGATATAAAATGGATTATTGAAATAAGTAATAAGTGGGTGGAGAAAGAAAAATTGCCTAAATTAAATATAGCAACAGGAGGAGAAAGAGTTAAAGTAGACCTAAGAAGCTAACACCAAATGGTGACACCTTCTAGTGGTCTATCGCCTCCTGATTATACTTAATACAACACTGATCCCACAATTGTTACTTTTACTAAACAAGGAGGAAAACAACATAACTTTCAAAATATTTATAATCTAGACTTTATTTGTTTGGATAACAAATTACGATAATGTTTTACTTTCCTCATTTAAAATTGCTCTACTTATATGTTTTTATGTGTAAATTTGTGTTCACCCTTCCCCCGTCACACACACGTCGTGTTTGTGTTTCAGCTACTCATCTTCCAAGATGTCAATGTATGCGACACGTTGTGCGAACCTCTTGTCTGTGCATTACACCTCCACAAACAGTCTTGTCAGCATCGGAACAGAAACTTTCCCACAATCAAAAGTCAAATAATGCTTTACATTGAGATATTATAATGATCTCAGTAAAAAAGTCACATTTCCACTGTGTTATACATGGAAGAAGCTGCATGAAACAGCGATAAGAATATGAAGTATAAACACAATATTACTTCATCAAAGAAAACTTTACTCTGCTGCCACTAGACAAACAAGTAATGATTGCCTTTTAAATCAAAACTATTTTTTAAAAGACTGTGGGCTTTCTGCCACCTGAATAGGAGCATGAATTTTGTTTTGGTTTTTGTAAATAATTTTATAAGCTTATTAAAAATTGTAAAGTAAATTGAACATTTTACAATTATAAGGTGTAAGTTGTAATAAAAAAATTGCAAATAAAACTTTAATATTAATATGATAAGAATAGTTACAAAGTTTGACTGACATAATTATGTTCAAATTTGAATATGAAATTATATTTCTACTGGGTTGCAAATTTTTAATATAAAGGGTGGTTTTTTTAAGTTGGCCTAGCGATATATCTTTGAAAAAATGCATTTAAGAAAAAAAATGTTTAAGGTGCGGCAGAATAAAAGACCAAATCTCCTTTAGGGTCTTATCTTCCTTCTGGAAATGAGTACCTGCTGGAGGAGAGGAAATACCCCCCCACCCTGGTGTGTGTCAATCTTTAGGGTCTTATCTTCCTTCTGGAACTGAGTACCTGCTGGAGGAGAGGAAATACCCCCACCACTCTGTTACTTTCCCTACCCTGGTGTGTGTCAATCTTTAGGGTCTTATCTTCCTTCTGGAACTGAGTACCTGCTGGAGGAGAGGAAATACCCCCACCACCCTGTTACTTTCCCTACCCTGGTGTGTGTCAATCTTTAGGGTCTTATCTTCCTTCTGGAACTGAGTACCTGCTGGAGGAGAGGAAATACCCCCACCACTCTGTTACTTTCCCTACCCTGGTGTGTGTCAATCTTTAGGGTCTTATCTTCCTTCTGGAACTGAGTACCTGCTGGAGGAGAGGAAATACCCCCACCACCCTGTTACTTTCCCTACCCTGGTGTGTGTCAATCTTTAGGGTCTTATCTTCCTTCTGGAACTGAGTACCTGCTGGAGGAGAGGAAATACCCCCACCACTCTGTTACTTTCCCTACCCTGGTGTGTGTCAATCTTTAGGGTCTTATCTTCCTTCTGGAACTGAGTACCTGCTGGAGGAGAGGAAATACCCCCACCACCCTGTTACTTTCCCTACCCTGGTGTGTGTCAATCTTTAGGGTCTTATCTTCCTTCTGGAACTGAGTACCTGCTGGAGGAGAGGAAATACCCCCCCACTCTGTTACCTTCCCCACCCTGGTGTGTGTCAATCTTTAGGGTCTTATCTTCCTTCTGGAACTGAGTACCTGCTGGAGGAGAGGAAATACCCCCACCACTCTGTTACTTTCCCTACCCTGGTGTGTGTCAATCTTTAGGGTCTTATCTTCCTTCTGGAACTGAGTACCTGCTGGAGGAGAGGAAATACCCCCACCACTTTATCACTTTCCCCACCTTGTCCTGTGTCACTCTCTTGCTTGTTCGGTTTCTGTATCCTAAAGAGTAGTAAACCAGACACCGGCCGGCCGCCTCGGCCTGAAGTTTTGGGTTCACAAAGAGTTAGGATAAACAGTAAAAATGGAATAGTTTTAAATCTACATTGAATAAAAAAGTAATTATCAAATGCGTATTGCCTATTGCTATATTGTTTGAAAAACAAATTTGTTACTAATCCTATAATATAATAATACTCTAGATTTTTAAAATCACTTGGATAGTTATTGATGCACTTTCTAAACATGCTGAAATTGGCTTTATTAGCACATGACTTAGAAACTTTTTTTAAAATTATAGTTGAATATTTATCCTACCCCTTTTGAATACATACACAGGAAAGTGACTATATAAGCACACGACATACAAACCATCATAATCCTAGAACAGACCTAAGGCTGTAAATTAATCAAAATATGATAAATATTACTCCCCCAACGGGAGGTAGACCATTATCTTAGTAAGAGGATTTGGTTCAATTATCTAGAGCAGCGGTTCCCAAATCGTGGTACGTACAATTATTCCAGGTAGTACACCGTGAGAAGCCAAACATAACAAGCAAATTCAAGTTGTAAAAAGACAACTACTACAAATATATTATGACCAAGTCAAACCAAAAGTAAAAAAGATCTAAGAAATTGTTGGAGCGATAAATATGAGTATTTTTTAATCTATTTGTAACCTGTGCCCTATTATCCATATTGATTGAGTAGAAATGTTAAATAAAGATACATAAAAACTGTTGATTTATAGATGGTGTTGTGTCATTATATTCTTGGGCGCCATTAAAATGTAACAAAATAATTAATATTCAGCCCTATCTTGGTGGTCCAACAAAATACGGAAATAGTTTGGTTGGCATGCCATTCAACAAGTTTGAGAACAAAATGACTAGATGAATGCATGGAAATAAAGGTGTAGCTTATATTCATATATTCCTCATTTAATAAATGTATATATTATATTCAGGAGCTTCTCTCAAAATGGTGTGAGCCAAGCACATATATGGGAATAAGTTTTTTACTGTGGGGGGAATTTGGTTGGAAAGAGATTTTTTTGAGGGGCTAGTTGCCCTCCACCTCCTGAACTACCAATGGATGAAGTTTTTTTTGACATTATACACTACTCGAACTGATTTAAAAGTTTTTATTGTAGCTCTNTTTTTTTTGACATTATACACTTCTCCGACTGATTTAAGTTTATATTGTAGGTTTGGACTTGGGTTAATTCTTCCCCCAATGTGTAAAAAATACACATTTTAACATAGCTTTCATTAGAAAGCGTTAATGTTTAACAACTTGTGGAGAGACCCGCTCTAGTTGCCGAGTTGACTAACGCGTTTGTCTCTTATTGCACTCGATCACATGAACATAAGACAATTTAATATAAATATCTATTATCCATTACAATAAAATACCTTTTAATATATTTATTGTAGGAAAAGAGTAAAGTTACAAAACTCTGGAGCTAGGATTTCTATTCCTTGACATTTAGATGCTCAGAAAATATAAATCTCAATGAATCCTCATATTAGGGTTTATAGTATGTATAAAAAATGATTGTACATAAACCTACCTACATTGTGAGTTTTTAATATATTTTTATACTAATTGCAAATTTGTTGAATTTTTAAACATTGTTTGATTTGGTTTGCCTAGATCAGTTGAAAGGAATTTTTCAATGAACTATTGAAAAGGGTAAAATCCAACTTGGGTATTCAAGTATTTTTCCACTAAGTGCATGCCTTCTCTCGTGACAATGAGTCTTTTGATGCATTTTTTAAAGAATATTGCAAACAGATAAGGAATTTTGGTCTGGAACCCCTGTCCCCTTCAATCCACTAGCCCAAAGACTTACATTCTTATCTTGTAATATCTCCAAGTGATTTTAGTTTCGCATGAGCAGTTGAAAGTGAAAGTCTAACAGTAAGCTATTATCAGATTTTTTTATTTTTTTCGCCATGACACCACCCGAGTCTTGCTGACTACAAAATTAAAATAGTGGGCTGGGATCAACGACTCCTATGATGTGTCGAGCTTGCAACAACAAAAAATGGATGTTCCATAAAATCACAATTGGAGCAACTTCATTCAAAAAAATGTCTGAGTTATTTTAAAAAAATATTATTTTTTTTACAAATACGCAGGTTACTTCCTTCCAGTAAAAGAAACTAATTACATAAGGACTTGTGTAGTGCAATGGTCTGCGAACATCCCAGGTTTTAAATTTCAAGTGTCAGAATTTGCGTCCTTCTTGTGACAGTAATGAAAGTTATCAATCAATACTCAGAAAAAAGAGAATTATCTTCATATTTCTTACGAAGAAGCAATTGAAAGGATAATAAATTGAATAGGAGAAGCCTTCATATGAGTTGCTGTGGATGAAATCACGAAAGTTAAGGGTAATTTTGTTGTGAACCTTGTAGTAGGTAAGATAGATCCTAAGAATATTTCCAAACCATATTTGATTTATTGAGAATTGCTGGAACATACGTATCATGTTGTAAGATTCGTGAATGATGAATTGAAAGTGTTGTGGCCTAGGTGAGCTCACGTAGAGAAGGTCCTGGGGCTATATTCAGATGTCACGGCGTATATAATGAAAATCGCAAGTGCTTTGAAGTTGTTCTATCCTGATATGATCCATCTTACAAGTTAGGCTCATGGACTACATTATGTTGTGGAATACATTAAAGTCCAGTTCTTCCAAATGAATAGATTAGTTTATGTGACAAAATAAAAGGAGACCTATTTGTTTAAAGTCCCACATTGAGTCAAAACTTAATAACTCTTGTTTGATGTGCCGCTGCCTCCGCAATTAGTTATAACACGAGGAATATGAGTAATTTGGAGTTGTGAAGACAGTAGTAGATATTTTTTCAATATATAACAATATAATACAGTTTTGATCAATAATGGTATTTTAGTGACAGTTTTAAAATAAATAATAAAAACTCATACAATTACGTTGTTTCCAAAATCTTTGGCTACTTGGTTTTAGACTTATGTGCATTCAAAATTAATTCTGGATTTCTTATTTTCATTGATCTAGTTTGCTTAGGATCCATTAGCTCTGGCAATATGCAATTTAAATAGAATTTAGTTAATTTGGATTCCATTTCAATTTCCCAAAATTATCATCTTTTTCTAACCTTTTGACTACCATACTATTTTTTTTTTGTCCATACGACAAGTAAACAGTACTTTCGTTTGGTGATGTGAAGATAATAATAATAATATTAAGGAAAGGTCACTGTAATAAATCCCATTCATAGCATAATACGTGTAATGTCCATTTAATGTTACTAGTCACAGTGAGTTCACTAGACATGGAGAGGTGGAGAGAGAGAATGTTGTGATCAAAACTTATTCCAGGCAGGGGAGGGAGTGGTGTTATGATCTCAGTAGTTGAATTCATTTGATAATTTTAAAATTTTAAACTTTTAAAAGCTTGGCCCTGGCATGAAAATGAACATTTATTTTGGAATGTGTTGCTTTGAAGGGGCGTGTAGTCAGCGCTGATACAAGTCAGGTTTAGTTGAGGTAGTTGGTTGTGGGAAGATAGGGTTGCCACGCACCTGGAAAATAGAGAAAATGCAGGGAATTTTTTTGTGTCTGGAAAAAACCGGGGATTTCACCAAAAAGATAGAATTTACTAGAACTTGCTAGTGAATTTGAGCAAAACATTGCTTGCAAGCTTAAAATAGTAGGAACAATATAGACTAAAGTTTGTAACTGGAGAACTGAGCAGCCTGATTGATGATTATGCTTCCCAGCACCTCATCAGGTTGAGACAAGTCCCGATTGCAACCGAGACGACTCCTTCCTCCACTCACCTCGCCGATACCACAAACGTCTCGTTTCCTCCACCCCATCCCCCAACTTCATCAGGCCCATGTTATTCATCTCTCTCTTGTTTAAAAAGATTATTCCTGTTGAAAGAGGTAAATATCCCTGATATTGTTTTTGTAGAGTGATGTTTTAAGACTGTACTCTACCTATCTTGCCATTTTGGCTATTTTTAATTCTTTTTTTAATTGCTAAGATGTCAATATTGTCTGTTTAAATCTTTATAGGCTTTAACATTTTTACTAGAGTCAACTCTCGATTTAGCGAAGGTTGATTTACCTGCTTGCTGCCTTGGCCAAAGGTTTATTAAAATATTGCCTCCAGCCCGCTAGTCTGTCGTAAAAATGACCGATTGTGTTTGTGTCCACGCATAGCTACTTTACCTCTCCCACCCCCCTGTGAAATGGACTAGCCCACTTCTACCACCTTTCTCTACAAGGTCAAAATTCTTATTTTTCAGTTCTTTCACTCAGAGGGACAGAGCATAGCGTGACGTCTGGTGCACCACACTAACGTCTATAAATGTTGTGCATCGAATCGTATGTGTACAATAAAAAAAATAGTTGTTTCTGTTTTTAATTAAGTTCACAGAATGGGTTATGCCAATAATAACTGTAGTGCTTTTTTTTAAATTAATATTGATTCTGAGTTCCTCTTTTGTGTAATTTATATTAACAGAGTTCAAACAACAATGAGCACTATTGTGGACATAGCAGGCAAGCCATTAGACTATAAAAAAAGATTGAAATAAAGAAACTTGGCCCTCCAAGACCACAACTTAACCTATCATGTACTTATCTTAGCAGTCATACAGTTGTAGTCTTAACCCGAAACTTTATGAAAAAGCTACTTGGATTTCAGGGTGTGAAAAAAAATGTGTTTTTGTTGTACTATTATCGGCTCTACAGACACGTGGGTGACTACAGGTGTAGTTGATCTCAAACACTTGAAAAAATAAAAAACCATTTGTTGAGTAAACTACATTTTCAAAATAAAATGAATCTGTCAATGCTGAGGCAGAAATACATAAGACAGCAATCAGATGAAAGTTACAGAAAGTCGCTCAAATACAGCGTCCATTAGTGGAGAGAAACAGGTACTTAATCTCCCATACAATGTATTGCTCAAATGTTGTTTTTATAGTTGAGTTTAAGAGGCCATGATGAAATTGTTGAAAGTTTAAATACGAGAGTTTTTAGACGATTATTAGATTTTGTTGCATCTTTGGATAACGTAGTACAAGAACATCTGTAAAGATAAAATATTTTCAAAGGCAATCCAAAAATAATACAGAATGAAATTTTGGATGCTATACTGATAATCATTCTTATATAAAAGAAGAAATTGAAAAAATTGAGTACTTTGTAGACCAAGTGGATAAAACCCCTGACATAGCATGCAAAACACAGATGTCTAACATAGGCTAACTCGTTACCAAATTGAAGGGTCTAGTTTTGAAAGATTTTGGAGCTATTTCCCACGCACAGATCAAACTTCTGAGTGTTCTGGGAATAGATAAGAATCTAGGGAAACTAATTAAGCCCAGACATGGTGGCACCACTGTGATGAGTGGGACATATGGTGGCACCACTGTGATGAGTGGGACATATGGTGGCACCACTGTGATGAGTGGGACAACAGGTGGGGTTGAGCAAAGGATTAAAGAAACTTATCCAGGCGCAAACTTTGTTCATTGCTATGTGCAACTATGCAGCAAGCAATTTCAGCTTCGAAAGAAGCCAAAATATTATTTTCTGATATTCAAGGGATTGCACTATTTTTTAACCGCTCCCCAAAAAGGACTGACGTTCTAAATGAAATAGTTTATAAAAAAAAACTACCGCAATCTGTCCCTACAAGATGGAATTTTCAAAGTAGAAGTGTGAATATGATTTACGAACACAAATATAGTCTTGCAGAATGTTTTTAGAGGACACGGGGATCAGAGACAGAGAGGCAGACAAACTATTTCACTTGCCTCAGGGTTCATTGGATTATTGCAAGGTGAGAAGTTTTTATTTTGGTTGTACTTTTCCACACGTTGATGCCTCACATAGACATGTTATTCAATCAGAACCACAGGAGGAAAATAAGTTAAGAAAATTACATCTGATTTTGGTGCTGGGAATGAGAAGATATGGAATTGTTTCTTTAGGGATCAAATTGAATCTACTGGAGAAAATGAACCCCCAATTAGCAAGAAAAGATGACAAGATGGAAGCCCACTGCATGATAGGCTATCAGCTATTGAGGTGTGTGATATCATCACTAACCCAGCTAAATGGAGATTTGAAAACTACAATGAAAAATTTCCTGACGAACACTGCTTGATCATCATTCAAGCTTTCCCTTTCATTGAACAGTACAAATTGAAAACAGAACTTCAAGTCTTGTATTCTAAGGAAGAGACATGTGCCCTGTTGTAGATTCTTTAAAGAACAATTTAAAATCAGTTTTTTCAGAATCTGTGATGCCTTTGAAAATAATTGTGACTATTTCAATGACAAGTATAGAAAATGAAACATGCTTTTTGACTCTTAAAAGAATAAAAACTTTTTTGAAAAACTCTATGCAAAAAGATCGTCTGAATTCTGTATCCATGTTGTCAATTTATGAATATCTAATCCGTTCAATACCAGATTTCAATAAACTCGTTATTGAAGAGTTAACCAATTCTTAACACCGAAAAATAAACTTTCCATGTGTGTGATTGTGAAATAAAACATTTAGTTTTGGTCTAATCCATAATATTGCATTTTCTAAAACAGTTTTTATACTTATCATTGCAACAAATGCAACTAGGACTTTTGATTCTATGAAGATATTCATTGCTAAATATCATAGTTTTGTGGTTTTCTTAAAAATAATTTTGTATACAAGAATAATATGGTTTTGCTATCAAAATTATTTAAGTTTAAAAATATTACTTAGCTAACCTGGCAAGGACAGTTATTTATTTCTTGTAAAAAATGCAAGTTAAAATGCATAATTAGGTGGGCAAAGGGGTAAGTATATAGGTGTATATAGGTAAATAGATATTTTTGTGTGCGATGTTTTTCAGGAAATCATATTAATGTTATGTAAATGAAAATGGTAGCCTATTAATTTTACATAGTTAATTAGCTTAATTATGTTTAGCCCTCCCTAAGAAATATGTCTGGAGCCTCCACTGATTGATACTTTCATTTAGCGACAGAAAAATAAGAAAAGATGAATACATTTAATAAATGATCGGAAAAGTAGGTAGATTAAAATCTTTCGATACCGGGTAAAAAGTACTGATATTAGTAAAATATCAAAAGGTTGGTATCGATACTAAAATATCTGCTATCAAAAGAAAAGTATCGATACTGGTATTGTATCATTCTTAGTGCTAGTTTAATGTCTCATAAAAGTGCAAGATGTTAAAACCATTTCGAACTCAGAACTTTATATTATCTAGATATGACCATACCTCAGGGCGTTTTTAATTTTGACCTTCGCCCTCAAATTAAAGGTAGTTAAAACTGATAAGTGATTTTTATGAATTCCATATTTTTTGAAAATGGCTCAAACTATTTTGATTAAAATAAATATATATGGACTAATTGCCCTCCCAAATAACACCATATATCTGTTTTTTCGGTAAAAATAATCGTTGAGGGCTAGTTTATTGATGAGCAATGAGTGATTTTTTTTTCAAAAACTTGAAATATTTTAAAACAAGCTTTAACGATTTGGTTCGAAATCGGTGTATTGGGCCTAATAATTGTGTTTGTGGTAAAACGCTGTTTTGGGGTATTTTACTGATGATTGATTTTTCAATAATAGTTATGATGAATTTATGTATGATTGTGCCGTATTGTTTATTAATCAAGTACTTACTGTATTTGGTAGTTTTCGATGGTATGGATGGGGGCGGCAAATTTTGAGGGTCGTCAATTTTTTAAGATGACTAAAATTAAAAATCGATTGGGTTTTCTGTAAACTGTAAGACCAAATTTTAAAGTTTATTTTATGTTTAATTTA